>LVTN01001615.1:30678-61387 GCA_001649415.1 Musa itinerans
GATTACTTGGGGAGAATTATGGAGGATTTAGATATTGTGCACAGTATCGTGATCCTTGTATCCCAGTTATTCTCTTGTGATTGTTGCTAGGGTTTTGGGCAAAAGATTAAGATTTGTATATTCATTATTCTCATAGTGGATTATCTCTAGTTTGCCCCGTGGTTTTTACCCTTCACATTGAAGGGGTTTTCCACGTATATCTTGGTGTTCTATTTGATTGTGGTTCCATTTAATTCCGCTGCATGTTATGGCCTGCTAGTATTTGTTCATATACAAAAGTTATTTCTTTTTATATCCCATCAATCTATTACGACGAAAAGAAGATTTGAAGCCCGCCAAGGCGAAAAAACCCGAGATTCGCTATGGTAGAGAAGGGATATGAAATATACTACAACGGAAAGAAGATTTGAAGTTCGCCATAGTGGGAAGACCCAAAATCCATTATGGCAGAGAAGGGATATGAAATCTACTATAGCGGAAAGAAGATTTGAAGCCCGTCGTGGCAGGAAGACCCGAGAATTGCTATGGCAGAGAAGGGACATAAAATTCACGATGATGGAAAGAAGATTTGAAACCCACCATGACAAAAGGACTTGAGATCCACTAAGACAGAGAAGAAACATGAAATCCATCATAGTCGAAAGAAGATTTGAAAGTTGTTATGGCGGGAAGACCCGAGATCCACTATAGTGGAGAAGGGATATGAAATCCATCAAGATAGAAAGAAGATTTAAAGCCCACCATGGTGGAAAGACCCGAGATCCACTAAGGCGAAGAAGGGACATGAAATCCATGATGACGAAAAGAAGATTTGAAGCCTGCAACGATGGGAAGACTCGAGATCCGCAACGGCAGAGAAGGGATATGAAATCCTCCACAAAGAAAAGAAGATTTGAAGCTTGCCATAATAGAAAGACTAGAGATCCGCTACGACAAAAAAGGGACAAGAAATCTATCATGACAAAAGAAAGATTTGAAACCCGCCACAATGGGAAGACCCAAGATTCGCTATAATGGAGGCGCAATGCCAAATGCACCAGAGATACGTAAGTCAGAAAAACCCAACCTGCATGAAGAGAAATCCACTATGGTGAAGGCGCAAAGCCAAATGCACCTGAGACACGTGAATTAAGAAACCTGACCTGTGCTAAGAAAAATCTGCTATGGTGGAGGTGCAAGGTAAAATACGCTTGAGATGCATAAGTCGATAAAACCCAATGCATGCTAAGATAAATCTGCTCTGGCATAGGCGCAAGGCCAAATGTGCCTAAGACCCGTGAGTCAGGAAAACTCAACCCACGCTAAGATAAATTCACTACGACGAAGGTGCAAGGCCAAATGCTTCTGAGATGCATGAGTCGAGAAAACCAAACCAACGCTAAGATAAATCTGCTATGGCAGAGGCACAAGGCCAAATATGCCTAAAATGTATGAGTTAAGAAAACCTGACTTGCACCAAGATAAATCTACTACAACGGAGGAGTAAGGCCATACATGCCTAAGATGCAAGTCGAGAAAACCCAACTCGCACTAAGATAAATCCTTTACAACTAAGGCACAAGGCCAAATGCACTGGAGACATGTGAGTCGGGAAAACCTAACCCATATAAAGAGAAATCTGTTATAGCGAAGGCACAAAACCAAATGTGCCCAAGATGCATGAGTTAGGAAAAATATATCTACATGAAGAGAAATCTACTACGGTGGAGGCGCAAGGCCAAATGCGCCCGAGACCTATGAGTCAGGAAAACCCAACCCACGTTAGATAAATCTGCAATAATAGAGGAGAAGGTCAAATGCATCCGAGATACATAAGTCAAGAAAATCCAACCGACACCAAGATAAATCCACTATGATAGAGGCGTAAAGACAAATACACCTGAGAAGCTTAAGTCCGGAAAACCCAACCCACGCCAAAAGAAATCCACCATGATAGAGGTGTAAGGACAAATGCACTTAAGATGTGTGAGTCGGGAAAACCCGACCCACGGCAAGATAAATCCGCTACGATGGAGGCATAAGGTCAAATGCGCCCGAGATACATAAGTCTAGAAAACCTAACTTGTGCTAAGATAAATCCATTACAATGAAAGCACAAGGCCAAATGCATCCAAGACACATGAGTCAGGAAAGCTCAACCTGCACTAAGATAAATCCGCTACGACGAAAGTAAAAGGCCAAATGCGCCCAAGATATGTGAGTCAAGAAAACCCGACCCGTGCCAAGATAAATCCGCTATGGCGTAGGCGCAATGCCAAATGCACCTGAGGCATGTAAGTCATAAAAACCTGACCTACATGAAGAGAAATCTGCAATGATGTAGGTGTAAAGCTAAATGTGCTCGAGATACATGAGTTAGGAAAACCCAACCAACGCCAAGATAAATCACCTACAAAGGAGGTGCAAGGCCAAATGCGCCCAAGAGGCATAAGTCGAAAAAACTTGACCTGTGCAAGATAAAATTGTTATGGTAGAGGTAGAAGGTCAAATGCACCCGAGATGTATAAGTCAAGAAAATCGCGTGAAGAGATATCCACTATGATGGAGGCGCAAAGCTAAATGTGTCTAATACGCATGAGTCAAGAAAATTTGACATACTTTAAGATAAATCCACTACAATGGATGTGCAAGGCCAAATGCGCTCGAAAGGCATGAGTTGAAAAAATCTGTCTCACACCAAGATAAATCTACTACAATGGAAGCACAATAACAAATACGCTCGAGATATGTAAGTCGAAAAAACTTAACCTATACCAAGATAAATCTACTTTGATAGAGGCATAGGGTCAAATGCGCCCAAGAGGCATAAATCAGAAAATTCTGACCTATGCCAAGATAAATCTATTACAATGGAGGCACTAGGCCAAATATGCTTAAGACACGTAACTCAGAAAAGCTCAAATCATGTGAAGAGAAATCTGCTATGACAAAGGCATAAAGATAAATGCACCCAAGACACATAAGCTAGGAAAGCCCACGCTGAGATAAATCTACTACAGCAAAGTCAAGGCCAAATATGCTTGAGAAGTGTGAGTTGGGAAAACCCGTCCCACACTAAGATAAATCTGTTATGACGTAGGTGTAAGGACAAATGCACCTAAGACGCATGAGTCGAGAAAGCTTGTCCCATGCCAACATAAATCTGCTATAGTGTAAGCATAAGGACAAATGTACCCCAAATGCGTAAGTTTTGAAAACCTAACTCATGCCAAGATAAATCTGCTATGATGGAGATACAAGGCAAAATGCGCTCGAGATGATTAAGTTGGGAAAACCCCACTCGCGTAAAGAGAAATCTACTACGTTGGAGGTGCAAAGTCAAATGTGCTCGATATGCATGAATTGGGAAAACCCATCCCGCACCAAGATAAATTCACTATAATGGAAGTGCAAGGCCAAATATGCCCGAGACACGTGAGTTGGGAAAACCCATCTCATTCTAAGATAAATCCACTACGATAGAGGCATAAGGACAAATGCGCTCGAGATGCGTAAGTTGGAAAACCCAACCTGTATCTAGATAAGTCCATTATAGCAAAAATGCAAGGCCAAATGCGCCTAAGAGACATGAGTCAAAAAAACCTAACCCGGGCGAAGATAAATCTGCTACGGCGATGACATAAGGCCAAATGCGCCTGAGACATGTGAGTCGGGAAAATTAAACCCGCGCTAAGATAAATCTACTACGATGAAGGCACTAAGCCAAATGCACCTGAGATGCATAAGTCAGGAAAGCCCAACCCATGTAAAGAAAAATTCGTTATGGTAGAGATGCAAAGCCAAATGCGCCCGAGACGTGTGAGTTAGTAAACCTAACTCGCGCTGAGATAAATCTACTACGATGGAAGCGCAAGGCCAAATGCACCCGAGATGTGTAAGTTGGGAAAACCCAACCCATGTCAAGATAAATCCACTATGGTGGAGGTGCAAAACCAAATGTGCCTGAGATATGTAAGTAAGGAAAACCCAACTCACATGAAGAAAAATATGCTACGGAGACACAAAGCCAAATGCGCTCAAGACACATAAGTCAGGAAAACTCCACCTATAATAAGATAAATATGCTATGATAGAGGCATAAGGCCAATGACACCCGAGACATATGAGTTGAGAAAACTCGTCTCCTGCCAAGATAAATCTACTACAGCGAAACCACAAGGACAAATGTGCCTGAGATGCGTAAGTCAGGAAAACTCAACCCACACTAAGATAAATCGGCTACAACAAATGCGCAAGGCCAAATGCACTTCAGATGCGTAAGTCGAGAAAACCTGACCTGTATAAAGAGAAATCCATTATGGTGAAGACACAAAGCTAAATATACCCGAGATGCGTGAGTCGACTAACTCACGCTAAAATAAATTCACTATGATGGAGGCATAAGGCTAAATTCACCTGAGCGTATGAGTCGAGAAAACTCAACTCGTGCTAAGATAAATCCACTACAACAAAGGTACAAGGCCAAATATGCCTCAAATGCGTGAGTTAGGAAAACTCGACCCACACCTAGATAAATCCACTATGGTAGAGACATAAAGCCAAATACATTTAAAATTCATGAGTCGAGAAAACTTGACCTGCACCATAATAAATCCACTATGGCAAAACCATAAGGCCAAATGCTCCTGAAATGTGTGAGTCAAGAAAACCAAACCAATGCCAATAGAAATTCGCTATAGTAGAAACGCAAGCGTAATGTGCTCGAAACACCTGAATTGGGAAAATCCAACTCACAAGACGAGATCTCAAATGCTCCCATGTCAAACAAACTAAATGACATGCTTCAAACCCCTCTTACAAGAGCCTCGAAGCACTCCTTCGGAGGGGAGACAAATGATAAAGAATTTACTATCATTTGACACGTGGTTGCCACGTAAGATCCAAGTCACCCTCCACCCATCTACCTGCATGGTGAAGACTCAAAGTAAGAAAACATAAGTTGTCTTCTCGTCCGTTATGATAAGGAAGAATTATAAATTTTCTTTTCATCCATTATGACAAGGAAGATAATCACAAGCTTTCTTTTCATTCTTTATGATAAGAAAGATTATCACAAGCCTCCTTCTCATCCATTATGATGATGAAGGCATCTTAAACCAAAGGGACTCCTTTTAAACTACTCAAACCCATATTTTGGGATCTTAGATTACTAACTTGAGCGTCGAAGAGATTGGGTTGAGAAACCCTCCGACCTCGATCTTCGTGCAAGTGCATATCGGTAGCACAATATTTCTACCTCAAGAGCATGATATTTTCACATTGAGAGCATGATATTTCTACCTCAGGAGCACGATCTCCTTATTGGACATAATGGATATTTCTGCACATATAGGTATAAACTACGTCGAGTTGATCATAACGTCAATAATATTTTCTCCTAATAAGATGCATGCAAACACCCCTGCATGGCTCCTTTTCCCACATAGTAAGTAATGTAACTTAAATACGATCTCTTACTTACCTACATGCAGCTTGTCATGCGATTACGTATTTTAAGGATTGGCTGATTTTTCGCCTTGATTGATAAGTTCACTGTTCACTCCCTCCTCCCTATAAAATGGCCTTCGTCATTCCTCATTCCCCAAGCACTCAGGCCCGCTGCGAGCCACTTTGGAGGGTCTCCTTCTCAAGGAGATTTCACTTCCTTTTAGTGCTCGCCATATACTAGAGAGATGGCAGCTGGGTTATCCTTGGACCATCCTTGGGCGTTCACCTTTGGCATCCTAGGTAAAATCTCTCTTTCCCTATTTGTACGGAGCTCAATGGTGATTACTGTTGTCATGATGGTTGGATCTCTCGAAGCACTCCTTCGGAGGGGAGACAAATGATAAAGAATTTACTATCATTTGACACGTGGTTGCCACGTAAGATCCAAGTCACCCTCCACCCATCTACCTGCATGGTGAAGACTCAAAGTAAGAAAACATAAGTTGTCTTCTCGTCCGTTATGATAAGGAAGAATTATAAATTTTCTTTTCATCCATTATGACAAGGAAGATAATCACAAGCTTTCTTTTCATTCTTTATGATAAGAAAGATTATCACAAGCCTCCTTCTCATCTATTATGATGATGAAGGCATCTTAAACCAAAGGGACTCCTTTTAAACTACTCAAACCCACATTTTGGGATCTTAGATTACTAACTTGAGCGTCGAAGAGATTGGGTTGAGAAACCCTCCGACCTCGATCTTCGTGCAAGTGCATATCGGTAGCACGATATTTCTACCTCAAGAGCATGATATTTTCACATTGAGAGCATGATATTTCTACCTCAGGAGCACAATCTCCTTATTAGACATAATGGATATTTCTGCACATATAGGTATAAACTACGTCGAGTTAATCATAACGTCAATAATATTTTCTCCTAATAAGATGCATGCAAACACCCCTGCATGGCTCCTTTTCCCACATAGTAAGTAATGTAACTTAAATACGATCTCTTACTTACCTACATGCAGCTTGTCATGCGATTACGTATTTTAAGGATTGGCTGATTTTTCGCCTTGATTGATAAGTTCACTGTTCACTCCCTCCTCCCTATAAAATGGCCTTCGTCATTCCTCATTCCCCAAGCACTCAGGCCCGCTGCGAGCCACTTTGGAGGGTCTCCTTCTCAAGGAGATTTCACTTCCTTTTAGTGCTCGCCATATACTAGAGAGATGGCAGCTGGGTTATCCTTGGACCATCCTTGGGCGTTCACCTTTGGCATCCTAGGTAAAATCTCTCTTTCCCTATTTGTACGGAGCTCAATGGTGATTACTGTTGTCATGATGGTTGGATCTCTCTCTAATGATGATGCAAAATGGTGCAGTTTTATGAAGTGGAATCATATTATACTATAAAGCAGATCAAAGCATAGTCATTATATTATATTAATCCTCAAGTTTTTGTTGTGTCAAGACTACTTTTGGTTTGATGAGATCACTAACACAGCATTGGCTTTGATCGAAAGGTAACATCATCTCCTTCATGGTGTACCTGGCGCCACTGTGAGCATCTTCTTCCTCCCTTCTTCTTCTTTTCCATTCAACCTTGCTTATGCCAGGCATTAATTGTAGTGATCTTACTGGTCTCAATCAACGCCAATGCAGGCCGACATTCTATCGCGTGTACAAGAGGAAGTCCACCGAAGGGTTTCAGTCGGTGCCGTACGTGGTTGCTCTCTTCAGTGCCATGCTATGGATCTCCTACGCGTTCCTCAAGACCGATGCTTGCCTGCTCATCACCATCAACTCAGTCGGCTGCGCCATCGAGACCGTCTACATCGTCGTCTACTTCGTCTACGCGCCGAAGGCGGCGAAGGTACACAGAGCGTAGGAGAGGTAATTTGTTGAGGCCGGCAATTAACACGATCCATCTCCGATGAAGTGTTTGTCTCCATGTTGCAGATATTTACTGCGAAGCTGGTTCTGCTCGTCATCGTCGCCATGTTCGGGTTGATTCTTCTGCTGACTCTGCTGCTGTCGCAGGGAGCGAAGCGAGTTGAAATTCTCGGATGGATCTGCGTGAGCTTCTCCGTCAGCGTCTTCGTGGCTCCCCTAAGCGTCATTGTGAGTTCGACATGCGCCAATGCAATGCCTCGGTAAGCATATAGTGTGGCAAACTAACGCACTCTGTGTTTGCTCAGAGGCTCGTCATACGGACAAAGAGCGTGGAGTTCATGCCGTTCTCGCTCTCCTTCTTCCTCACGTTGAGCGCGGTCGTCTGGTTCGCGTACGGCTTATTGATCAGGGATTTATACGTTTCGGTAATTTCATCAAACACCTACATTTAGCTGCTTCGATCTCACTGTAGCACCAGATCACTCTATCTTCTTCCCCGTCTTCCTGCTCCATAGCTGCCCAATGTGCTGGGGTTTATCTTCGGGATCCTGCAAATGGCGCTCTACGTAGCATACAAGGACAGGAAGAAGGTCGCCGTCGTCGAGCAGGAGCTGCCGGAGCACGTCCTACCGATCACAAAACGTGACACGGCCCAGAAGGCCGTGGAGGTCCATCGGACGGTCGAAACTCATGGCGAAGACAAGGTGGGAGACGGAGATCAGAAGGAGATTGATGAGAACAAGGAAGTAATGGCTTCTGTTGAGGTCTGATAGCAGTCAAGTGGCATGCCCATTGGTTGATTAGCTTCATGCCGTGCCTCCAGACTCTTAAGAAGGTTGTGTATGTTGTCAGTGATGTGTAAGTTGTGACGGTGGTTTTGTCCTAAACTCTGTGGTCTTTGCAGTCAGTATAAGTAATGGTAGCTTCTTGTAGTTATATATATATGCGTGAAGAAATAAGAACTGTTCCTCTAGTTTTCTCTATCATGATCCTTTTTATTGGACTTCTGGGATGAGGTGGCGATTAAAATTCGACACTACCATCATCTCCAAGAATAATCTTATTTTAGCTTACAACAACAATGTTCAAATTTGGACATGTCACAACAGTATATATACACTGATGCACACGTACATAAAAATACACATGCCTAAAGATGACTTTATTTTAAAGATGATGTTATAAATTTTCTTTTCATCCATTATGACAAGGAAGATAATCACAAGCTTTCTTTTCATTCTTTATGATAAGAAAGATTATCACAAGCCTCCTTCTCATCTATTATGATGATGAAGGCATCTTAAACCAAAGGGACTCCTTTTAAACTACTCAAACCCATATTTTGGGATCTTAGATTACTAACTTGAGCGTCGAAGAGATTGGGTTGAGAAACCCTCCGACCTCGATCTTCGTGCAAGTGCATATCGGTAGCACGATATTTCTACCTCAAGAGCATGATATTTTCACATTGAGAGCATGATATTTCTACCTCAGGAGCACAATCTCCTTATTAGACATAATGGATATTTCTGCACATATAGGTATAAACTACGTCGAGTTAATCATAACGTCAATAATATTTTCTCCTAATAAGATGCATGCAAACACCCCTGCATGGCTCCTTTTCCCACATAGTAAGTAATGTAACTTAAATACGATCTCTTACTTACCTACATGCAGCTTGTCATGCGATTACGTATTTTAAGGATAAGCTAATTGTTCGACTTGATTGATAAGTTCACTGTTCACTCCCTCCTCCCTATAAAATGGCCTTCGTCATTCCTCATTCCCAAGCACTCAGGCCCGCTGCGAGCCACTTTGGAGGGTCTCCTTCTCAAGGAGATTTCACTTCCTTTTAGTGCTCGCCATATACTAGAGAGATGGCAGCTGGGTTATCCTTGGACCATCCTTGGGCGTTCACCTTTGGCATCCTAGGTAAAATCTCTCTTTCCCTATTTGTACGGAGCTCAATGGTGATTACTGTTGTCATGATGGTTGGATCTCTCTCTAATGATGATGCAAAATGGTGCAGTTTTATGAAGTGGAATCATATTATACTATAAAGCAAATCAAAGCATAGTCATTATATTATATTAATCCTCAAGTTTTTGTTGTGTCAAGACTACTTTTGGTTTGATGAGATCACTAACACAGCATTGGCTTTGATCGAAAGGTAACATCATCTCCTTCATGGTGTACCTGGCGCCACTGTGAGCATCTTCTTCCTCCCTTCTTCTTCTTTTCCATTCAACCTTGCTTATGCCAGGCATTAATTGTAGTGATCTTACTGGTCTCAATCAACGCCAATGCAGGCCGACATTCTATCGCGTGTACAAGAGGAAGTCCACCGAAGGGTTTCAGTCGGTGCCGTACGTGGTTGCTCTCTTCAGTGCCATGCTATGGATCTCCTACGCGTTCCTCAAGACCGATGCTTGCCTGCTCATCACCATCAACTCAGTCGGCTGCGCCATCGAGACCGTCTACATCGTCGTCTACTTCGTCTACGCGCCGAAGGCGGCGAAGGTACACAGAGCGTAGGAGAGGTAATTTGTTGAGGCCGGCAATTAACACGATCCATCTCCGATGAAGTGTTTGTCTCCATGTTGCAGATATTTACTGCGAAGCTGGTTCTGCTCGTCATCGTCGCCATGTTCGGGTTGATTCTTCTGCTGACTCTGCTGCTGTCGCAGGGAGCGAAGCGAGTTGAAATTCTCGGATGGATCTGCGTGAGCTTCTCCGTCAGCGTCTTCGTGGCTCCCCTAAGCGTCATTGTGAGTTCGACATGCGCCAATGCAATGCCTCGGTAAGCATATAGTGTGGCAAACTAACGCACTCTGTGTTTGCTCAGAGGCTCGTCATACGGACAAAGAGCGTGGAGTTCATGCCGTTCTCGCTCTCCTTCTTCCTCACGTTGAGCGCGGTCGTCTGGTTCGCGTACGGCTTATTGATCAGGGATTTATACGTTTCGGTAATTTCATCAAACACCTACATTTAGCTGCTTCGATCTCACTGTAGCACCAGATCACTCTATCTTCTTCCCCGTCTTCCTGCTCCATAGCTGCCCAATGTGCTGGGGTTTATCTTCGGGATCCTGCAAATGGCGCTCTACGTAGCATACAAGGACAGGAAGAAGGTCGCCGTCGTCGAGCAGGAGCTGCCGGAGCACGTCCTACCGATCACAAAACGTGACACGGCCCAGAAGGCCGTGGAGGTCCATCGGACGGTCGAAACTCATGGCGAAGACAAGGTGGGAGACGGAGATCAGAAGGAGATTGATGAGAACAAGGAAGTAATGGCTTCTGTTGAGGTCTGATAGCAGTCAAGTGGCATGCCCATTGGTTGATTAGCTTCATGCCGTGCCTCCAGACTCTTAAGAAGGTTGTGTATGTTGTCAGTGATGTGTAAGTTGTGACGGTGGTTTTGTCCTAAACTCTGTGGTCTTTGCAGTCAGTATAAGTAATGGTAGCTTCTTGTAGTTATATATATATGCGTGAAGAAATAAGAACTGTTCCTCTAGTTTTCTCTATCATGATCCTTTTTATTGGACTTCTGGGATGAGGTGGCGATTAAAATTCGACACTACCATCATCTCCAAGAATAATCTTATTTTAGCTTACAACAACAATGTTCAAATTTGGACATGTCACAACAGTATATATACACTGATGCACACGTACATAAAAATACACATGCCTAAAGATGACTTTATTTTAAAGATGATGTTAGATCTCAGTCTAGTAAGAGACTACTATATATATTACATATCCACAGGGAGATCCAATAACGGGCAAAGTCAGAAGAAACACCATATTGGGCCGGGTCGAATTATGGGTGGCAAATTGGATCCATTAAATAGGTAATATGGATCCGGGTCAACAAAAGTTGTCAGATACTCGGTTGAATTATGGGTGAAGACGAAATTTGACCGATCTTGATATCCGGATATGTTGCTGTTCTGGATATATGGAATTGAACAATGTTATTTATATATCTCAGATTAAATAAATTCCTGACAACAAATCCACACAATGAAAAAAGGTTTTTTTCAAAATAATCCTCCATATCTTTCGAAATGTGAAATTATGGTAACCAATCCAAGGAAAGATTGATTTTGGCGATGTACTATGCCATATATGTAACGTATGTTTGTGAAAGCCAAACATACACAATGATGAAAAATATGTGACGAGCACAGAGAGAGGGGGGGGCGGGGGGGGGGGGGGAAGGTGATTAGATCCAGCAGAATTTTTCTCTAAATTAAAATAAAAAGAGAGATTTCCATATAAATTAAAAAATGTGAGGGGCTAAAACGGTTAAAAAAACACTAGCGCCACACGTTATCGTGGAGATGCGTGCCTTTGGATCCGGGAGTGCGCCAGCCAAGACACGCGGCGGATTTTCATTGGTCCCGACACCGACAAGGATGTCCCCCCATTCCACCTTCCTTCGCACGAACGTGGAAGTTGGTGGTCTGGTCGTTGATGACGTTATCTCTCTGTCTCTCTCTGTGGTGGTCTGGTCGTTGATGACGTTCTCTCTCTCTCTCTCTCTCTCTCTCTCTCTCTCTCTCCAGCAAACTGAAGATTTCGACCACATTCCTCCTCGCTCTTCTTCAAAGAAGGCATATCGTGCTCTTGCTTTCAATGGAGCAGCATTTTCCCTACATATCGTATGATTTCAATGCTCTCGATCACGAGGAAAGCTCGTGTTCTTTCAGTAACTCAAAACTCACTGTGCCCCAGAGTCATAAGCTTGAAATTAAAACGTAGGAAGAAGAAGTTTAAGTAGCAGTTCATTTTGACTCATCAAGCAAAAGTGCAGGACAGATCCATAATATAAATTAACTTGAGAGATGACAAGCACTGCATTTGTATGAACTCGTAGAAGGAAACAATCCATTTGGCCAGTTTTTGCTCAACACTTAAGAAGTTTCTATACATATGATCATCATCACTATCATGCATGTCAAACCCCACATGATCACGAAAACCCAGAAGAAAAAGGAAGAAAATTATAGAAGAAGGTAATACAAGCAAAGCCTTTGCATATCAATCATCTTGTACCCAAAATGGAGGACCCAAAAAACCAACCTCCCTTCCCTCTCTCTTGCACAAACACACACACACGCATTCTCTCTTTCTCTCACTCTCTCTTTTAATCCTTGTTAAGTAACCAATATTAGATAGAAAACGAAGTCATATTAAATGAAAAGGTTGGTAATCTGTAGCTGCATTATAAGAGGAAGACGCTATGAACCGATCATACCGTTCGTGGTTTTGAGGCGGTGGGTTCAGAGCCAGAGAGCGCCGGCATCCTTGAGGAGGGGCACGAGGGTGCCGTTGATGTGGGCGGCCATGACCCTGTCCATGGCCCCCACCAGCTTCCCGCCGATGAACACCACAGGCACGGCGGCGCTTCCTGCCACTGCCGCTCCACCGCCACCAAGGATCCGAGCTAGGGCGCGCTCCATCTCCCCGCCGCGCGGGTCCTCGTCCAGCTCCACTACCATGGGGCTCACCCCCATGCCGCAGAAGAGCCGCTTCACGGCGTGGCACATGCAGCAGGTGCTGACGCTGAAGATGACGACCGCGCTCTCCCCCGCCAGCCGCTCCACCCGCTCCAGCGCGTCCATCGTCGCCCCTCTCGCCGCCGCCACGTACCCCCACGCCTCAGCCGCTGCCGACGCCGCCTGGTAATGCATCCTTCTGTGAAGATTCTAAACAAGATGAGCTCAAAGGAGAGATGGAATGACTGAAGCCTGCGCCGGATTATTTATAGAAGGCAGGAGGTACATTCTGGGAACAAAAAAGCAAAGTTGGCGAAGGGTAGAGTGGGAAGTTTGTGAAAACAACTGTTAAGTATTAGTTCATTTAAAAGGAAACTGCTGCTATATTTATATCTTCTCCAACTTTCATATATTATGCTCATATGGATTATGTTTTGGATGTTCCTCATACACTGAATTATGAAGAGAATGATATTATTATCGCTATGAATTACCCAATAAATAGTGCTGGTCTAATTATAACTGAATGAAAAATGAAGGAAAATTATCAGATATTATTATTGATAGAAAGAAATGAATTAAAACCATGATAGATCCATAAATGTACTATAACAGCTTGTTTTCTCTTCCTCTTCCTTCCTGCTTTATCTATTGAATATGAGTTGGGTTTGTCTAAGGTCAACGGTCAAACTGGCCCCACCGAGAAGACCCGCAACGAGAAGGAAAGCCGGAGGGTGGATGATGCGTCAGCACGTGGGAGGCAGGGAATGATGGTGTCGGCGAGGAACGCGGCACGTGGAAGCAGGGCCGGGGCAGCCCACCGCGAATTTTAAAGCAACCGGACGTATAGATTTTGGTGACCAAGCGGGGAGAGAGAGAGCGCGAGCCAAAAAGCTAGCCTCTGCGTGCGCACGTTTACCGTGGCCAACCTCATGCTGCTAAAGAAACCTTCTTCTTCTTCTCCCCTTCTTTGTGATTACTCACTCTGATACGTAGCACATCTACATAGATCTGAAGCTTGTGTTGGGGGGGATTCTGATCCCTAAGAAACTGCTCCCAGTGGATGCAGTGATGGTGGGTGATGCAGAAGAGAGCAGCAGCCGAGGAGCCTCACGAGGACCAAGAAAAGAAGAACACAAGGAGCAGCCTACTACGCACGAGAATAAAGCAAAGATATGGAAACACATGCAGCTTCCACAGTGCTTTTTTCGCACGGCATTCTACTGAGAGAGATAAATACCGCAGACGTGTATGCTTTCACGTAAACATATACGTAAACAGTATCATTCCGCCAAGTTATGCCATGGCAAAAGAGGACTAATCAAGCAAGGTGAGATGAAGACACAGCTGATGGTAGACACAGCTTTTGATGACCCGTCGAGAGATCAAGACAAGCTCATAGATTATGTCAAAATCTGAGTGACAGCACCAACTTTTGCTGAAGCTGAATGATGCTAGATGGGCGGGAATGGAGGAAGGGGGAGAGCAAAGTTGGGAGTGTGTCAGAAGCCTCTGTCTCTTGGTCTCCTGATGTCAGGAGATGGCATGCAAATGGCAAAGCCACCATTAGCTGTTACCACTGTAAGCTTTGAGTGTCACCATTAACAATCCAAAAAAGCATGAGATGGTACGTTGCTTTCGCTTAAGAAATGAAGACGCAGAGAGCGGAGATGACGGCTTCTGCTACGAGGCTTACGCGATGCCGCTGCACCGCTGACCTCCACTATTGCCTCTCTTTCTTCTCCTTTCTCTCCTTCCCAAGCTATTTCTGTTTGGCTGGTGCTGTGGCCACCGTGGTGGCGAGGCAACGACGTCTCCAACTTTCCACCTGTATGCATGTCGGCACCACTCATCCAAGCTTTCGAGATACCATCCGGAATGGTGACACCACCAGCGTTGCACACTCGCACAGTCCTGTGCTTTAAGGTTCAAAAACATCCTATATATGTATATGTGATATTATAATAGTTATCAAAATTTTATGAATGGCTCAACTGATCGAATCGTGTTTAATTATTAAAAAATTATACTAGTATTATAATTTTTTAAAACTAAAAGAAAATAATATTTATTTTACAAATAAATATTACCATGAAACTTTAGCCAAAAGGAAGGATAATGGTTATAGGAAGCGGAGAATGTTGAAAATATTCGTATGTGTAAAAGTATAAGATGAAGAGAGATCCTTTTGCATCACTAAGGATGATTTTAGAAGTTTAAATCCTTGGATAAAATCGTGATCTCGGTGATCAAATCGAAGGGTGAAGAACTGCCTACTGGGTGGGCCAAGACGAGCTGTGGTGTGGATCCCAGTCCATCATACTGTCACTTGTGGTCTCGTGGAATTGAGGCAGGTGGGTGCAGAAGCACTCATTTGATAACCTCTGTGCACGGCATGCAGATTTGGATTAATTGGTGAAGCGAGACAGGGAATGGAGCCTCAACCTGCACAAGCTATGAGCTAAAGATGTATCAACAATGGCTTCGGTTGACTGAACAGTGCTCCTGGATATCATCATAGAGTAAGAGGAGATAGAAGCTTCAAGCTTGACATCGACCAGGTATTACCTACATATTTTTTAGTAGGGGAGATATAGGGACGATCACTGATGTACATGAGCTTAGCCTTTATAAGCGTAATTTTATGTTTGTATATCCAAATATCAAATGAGCAATATTATTGTGATCTTATGTCTCATCTATACTTATTATACAAATAATATACATAGTAAATCATGACTACTCAAAAATATTAGATGATTCTTTAGTTTATAATTATTTTCATTTCATATAAATGAATATTTTTAACTTCTTTCTCTTTCTGGTGTGGCTTGATTCCTAAAAAAAAAAAAGGTTGGAGAAATAGCTGATTTATTTTGTATCGTCAAATAATTATAATTTCTGTGATTTTGATCTGGTTTTGAAAGGAGATAAAGCAATAACAAGTTTATTCATTACTAATGTAATACCTAAAGCATTAAGATAATTTTTGTTACCCTAATCGTGTTTCTCCTCTATCACAATTATGTACTCCTTTTTTTCCTAAGGTTGTGCTAATAGGCTGGTAACTATAACATTGATTTAGGGGCATGTTTGAGCTTATATGGTGAGCTAGATTAACCCAAACTGGCTGGCCTATTTATAATAGAGTTGAATCATAACATTCAAAAACCTTTGACAAAGAGTTTTGATTGGGTGACTAATAATTTTACAAGTTTAAGCTATTAGCAAAGAATACATTATAGTGTCATAATTGATTGTGACCTCAAATCTTATAATTGATACCCTCGAATTCAAAAACCTTAGTTATTTAATAAATTCTAACCATATAGAATTTTTTTTATTTTATTAGGAAAGGACTCAATTTATATATTTCACTCCAAAATATTCACTACCGAATGAAGACAAAAAACAATGAGGAATAATCTTCAATTGAATCATCAAAGCATAATCCCTTCTTTGTTCATTTGGAAAAAAAAGATTTCAGCTTGATTTCTTGCAATTATCTTCTCAAGTAGGAATGTCTGAAAGTGCATAAAAAATGTCTGATAAAATGCTTTAAAAAATTATTAAGATGGCTAAGGATGTTTTAGATAAAATGCTTCAAAAATTATTAAGGTGGCTAGGGATATTTTTTGGAATTCTAATCCTTCTAAAATGAAGACCTGCCTTGTTAGCTGGGACAGCACTTGGGAGGCCTCGGCATTAAAGCCATCCTTGTTTTAAAAAAATATTATCAATGCTGAAAAGAACTCTACCTCTTCTAAACAAAAGTAATAAGTTATGGGTGCAAATCATTAATGCTAAATATGGTTGTTTTAAACCTCAGGTTGGTAACAAAGTGATTGATGGGAGACATTTGTGAGAATGGACAAACCACTAACATTTGGGATGAATCTTGGGTTTCTAATTTGTCATTTAGTACTTGGTGTCATGGAAGGGTTTTCTTTAGGTACTTATTTGTAAAAACAAAGAAATTAAATTGTGAACCTTTTGTATCATAATTTTCATCCTTGTTTAGTTGATTTACATTCCCTCTACACCCAATGTTGACAATAGGATTTGGATCCTCACACTCTTTGGATCGACTATTGTCCAAAGTGCTTACCAGATGATTAAAAAAAGAACATATGTTATAGAAGAGGATTGGCATGGTTAGAAAGCGATATGAAATTTAGCTTTCCTTTTAACGTAGACGCGTTCTTATGAAAAATGCTCTAGAAAAAATTACTTAATTCAGAATAGTATTCTAGGTTTAATCATGCTCAAATTTTTCCTTATTAGGTGTGTCAACTTTATTTAGATTCTCTTGAACATGTCCTCTTTGAATATTCTTTTGCTAGTAAATATTAGGAATTTGGTTCAAATTAAACAAAATTCTTTTAGATTCTTAGATAGTTGGATGGAAGGACAATGGTTGGAGGAAGGAGAATAGTTTGATGCTTTGAAAATTAGAAGTTTAATTGCTAACTCCATCTAGTTTGTTTGGCTTAATAGGAATAGTTCCTTATATCACAATCATCAGGACAAAGTCATTTTGTATCTGGTGTGAGGCTTTAGCTTTTACCATTGATTATGAGAATGATCGAATACACTATAAGGGAATTAGAGAGAATCAAAGGGGTTTGCAGGACCATATGATAAGTACCATGGATGTAGCATTATATTGTGATGAGTCATTACGTCCTCTTTCTAATCTTGCATGTATGAGTTGTCCCATGAGAGACTCAGGAGGAAACATTGGGGTTGTAGGATGTGCTGCATAAAATTAAAGATGTCAAATAAACTAAATGTCTTGCTATCATTGAAGGGTTAAAGTTGCGAAACTTCAACAGTTTAATCACATCAGTATCCTCATAGATGCTAAAGAAATTATTATAATGCTCAATGATAATATTTATATACCTTGGCATTTCAAATCTTTGGCCACTATAAATATCACAACCCTTGGTATCAATCCTAGGCAAAGCTATAACGTCTACACTATCTTTCCTCTTGATATTGGACGAATTGGAAGAATCTTTCCTCTTGATGGCACCATCTTTTGAAGGTTTGATCCGATCTGAAACATCCACTCAAGTCTGCTTTCACTAGCTTTTGTCACTATTATGATAGTAAAAGTCAAGTCTGATACCTCCTGTAGGTCCTAATAAGCTAGGATTGAAGATGGACTTTGTTGAAGAACCTATACATAGCACAAAGTCATATAGCAATTTGTTATTTTGAGGTTGAAAACTTGAGATATAAGCAATCAAACATGGAGGAGCTGCCACATTTTTTATGTTCTTGGATTCTCACTTTCTCACCATCTAAGATTACGAGCATTAAAGGAAAAGAAAAAGAGATGACGAGTATAGTTTCGTTATGGATAGAATTAAAAGTCAATCAGAATTCATTCGATACATAGAATCCCATCAAATCATTAATGACCAATTAATGCTTGACACATTTAACCCAATGGACCATACCTAGGTTTGCTAAGTCAACTAGCACCTAATCGTGCCCAATTAATTTGACATTCCTTATTAATATTAATCATAATTATCTTTTTTTTTTTATACATTCATTCCGACACAATTTCGTAGAATTCAATGACTCAAGAAAAGTTCACTAGGAAGAATTCAATGACACAATTTTTTATTTCTTTTGGCCTTGGAATTTAACAAATGTGATGGCCTATAGTTAAGCCTCCTACAACCTATTATTGTGTTCCACACTAGAATTCATTGACAATTACTAGTTAGAACAAGGAATCATTGCACTCAATTGTTACGACCAATCCCACCAACCATCTGAATGTGTTCCACTCATTGTATCTAAATTCTCATGGAACACACTCTTGAGACTTGTGTGTCCGGAGGAGAAATTTTAGGTAGACTTGCAAGAGAAGTTAGCATTTCACTGTCCCACTCATATTGTCCTTTCCTCCTTCAAAACATGAAAACAAAAGTTCTCCAAATCCATTTGTTGGTTCTTTCATCCATGCGCTCAATAAAATGTTTAAGTTTTGGTTTCTTGTCCATTTCAATTCATCAAAATAATATCTTGATAAAGACATTCAAAATCCTATAGTCCCAAGTCCAACCTTCATGAAATCACACTCCATGGTAGAACCACCAAGGTTTGGTCTTACATTGGTAACCCATATGATACTCCAAAATTATAATTAATTATTTCTTATTATATATTTTACGCATCTATAGTCATAGTTATTTATCCTCACATAATTTACACTCGAAGCATAGAGTATAATCTTACACCAAAAATATAGTATTTTTATGAATCATCCAAAATTGCAAATAAATAACTTGTTTTATTACCTAAATGAATTATTTAAATTTAAAACTGTTTTCTATTGTTAAATATTTATAGGATTTCAAGCCCTCTAAAAAGGAGATTCTGAATCCCTTATTTCTATAATAATTCACATTCAACAAATCAACCATTAAAATTTTCTTTGCGGAAAATTAATTTTCACTAAGCATTTGATTAAACTGTAAGAGGACTCTCTGTAGATAAAGTATATACCAAAATTTAGTGGTCTACAAAAAACCTTAATATAATATTTCCGTATGTTTTGATTTTATTGATTTAACATTGGATTTGAATAGTGACAGTCATTTGGGCCCCAAAAAAAGAGAAAATTTCTGTTTTGCCACGCTTCCGCGTTGTCGTCTTCTTTGGTCAAAGTGGAGCAGCCGCCGAAACGACTCCGTTCCTTCTCCCTCTTCTCTTCTTCTTCCGAAGCATGCCACGCTCACGAAGCCCGAACCCTAGCAATTTCATATAACCTCTTGGCAGGATCTCGCGATTGCCCCCTTCTCCCGCACGATTTCCGCATAAAGGTGATACTTTTGCCCTCCTCTCTCTTCCTCCGGGCGGAATTTTAGCTGTTTTATTCTCCCTTTCTCTTCTATCTTGGCCTTGAATCCTTTGCTGGATCGAGAGGCGATTCAGGGCACTGATTTTGTGTTCTTTGGTTGGGTCTTGTCAGATAGCAAATGCCAGAGGAAGATCTGCTCGAGCTTAGGTTTCGGCTCTATGATGGATCGGACATCGGTCCCATCCGGTATTCTTCGTCTTCCACGATTGCCATGCTCAAAGAGAGGATAGTGTCGGAGTGGCCACGAGGTAGGGATTTTGGGTTTCCTGTTCTTGGGGGTTTATAGATCTGTTCAAGACGTTCATTTGTTTTCCTTTCCAGTGCATCCTGTGTGTGTTTCTTGAAGTGATGAATACTTTAGATTCTAACAAGGTTGACAGGATCAGAAAGCACAAGTCCTTGCGAGTTGTGTTGATCTTGTGGTACTCTTGTAGGAGGGTACTCCAAATTTAGTTCGTTTGTCGTGTATGCTTCATGCCAATCAAGAGTTATTCGGATATCATGTGCATTTGACCCGTGAAGGTCTTTTTTCTTTGTCCTCTATGTGTCGTACCATATTCAGATCACGTGCTAAGAATTCAGAGAGGCACTTGCCATCAGTGATTTATTGCTGCCCCTTCTTAGGAGGCTGTCTCCTTTCTCTTTCCTCATGCTCTTGACAATTATGTCAGCTCCAGTTTAAATGGATGCTTAAAGAGAGTTAGATGGCTTTTAGTGTTTTACTAGTCAAATTTTGCACAATTTTCCAGGATCAGATATTCTTACTTTTGTTATAGTATACATTGCAAATTTGTTGCTAGTGTTGGTTGAGAAGCCTTCTGTTTTCCTGAAGTAGGTATTGCTTACTAGTGTGAATGCGAATTCATTTTATTGTCCCGTATTGGGATCTTGCTGAATTTAGTTATATTTTGTAACTTTTTTTTTGTCGTAGAACTTATGTATGACTTGCAATTTGTTCTCGGACATTGCACTATGTATGAGAACGTTCAGCAGCAATTCTGGTTCAGATGGATTTTACAACACATGAACATTATGTATACACACTTTATATGCCTGTTTAGGAGTGTATCCCATGCATAGTAAAGTACAAATCTCCTGCTGTTTACAAGGAAAGGTTGCATAACTTTTTCCTAGAATTGGTGTATTTCTTCAGCTTATTATGGTAAATTATATATCTTGCAGTAAAGTAATTTTGAGTTCATCATGATTCAGCTGTTCCAGAACTTCTCATTTTACCTAGGTAGTTGATAAAATTTAAATACTACATATAAGTAATGATGATGGCATGCTGTTGAATTGGATAAATGTTTAATATTAATTTAATTGTTGGACTCAAGTTTTCTATCATGATGTGCTTGCAGAGGAAATATTCAGTAAAAAGTGTTATTTAAGTTGGATAAATGATTGATAATGTTTGCTTGTTGAACTCAGGCAAGTTTTTGTTCATGGTTAGCTTGCACCGAAGTTATACCTGTAAAAGAGTGATAACTTTTCCGTGTAGTTTATGTTTCTAATACAGGTAATGATATTGGGCTATGGTAATTTATGCTAAAAAGATGGAGTTACTTTGATTGTAATTCAAATGTGCATTATGATACTTAGGAACTGAATTGGGCTATTGTAATGTTTATGTGAAAAACATGAAGGGTACCTTGTTTGAAATTCAAATGTGCATTAGGATACTTAGGACCTTGATTTGCTGAACATTGTGCTTCTAACATTGTAAGAATGCCACCGTACAAAGTCTACATACAAGAGTTGCCATTCTCAAATTTTGGAACTCTTAAAACCATGTGAGAAGTATGGCATTTTTTAACCTAGTGTGATGCTTATGAAGTCCTTTTTCTTTTCAGTTCTTGTTTTTATTTCTTTTCCCTTTCTTTTACTTTTCTTTTTTGTCTATTTTTTTTCCCTCTTTCTAAAGAGGAGGGGGAGGACTGGAGGATTAAGTTTAGACTTCATTTCTAGATATTGTGAATTAGGTGTTGTTGCTTCCATGGTATTCTATATAGAACCATAGATAACCATGTGAGTCTTTAAGATCCGTTAACTTATTTTTTCTTCAGTTTGCATCATATTTTTCATGTTATTGATCGCTTGCCACAAGAAAGATATCATGGCAATGAAACAATGATAAATGATACGGGTATGCTTGTATGTGGCATGTTCTCCAGTTGTAGGAAGAATAGATGGAGCAGGATTATCAAGTTTTCACAAACTTGGGATTTACTGTAAGATCAATCATATTCCTTGAGGCCAGCTAAGTGGCAGATTGAATTGCAAATTTGATTGATAGATTGAAAGTGAAATAACTCTATTTCAGGATTTTTTGCTCTTTTTGACCTCCAATGCCTCTGGAGTCTATTTTTACTGCTTTAATCAATGAATGTATTCTTTAAGAACAAAAAGTTGTACAGTTGAACTTCTCAGTATATGGACTACATAGTCTGAATTAAGATCACTTGGGTCGTGATAATTTCTATGAAAAGGGCCAAGAATGTTGTTTATGACAAATGTGGTATTGGTATTGGGAATTAATACATCTGGCGCTTTAAAGCAGATAAATTGTGGATGATGATTTAGTTTCATGTGGCATTCAAGAGCATATTCTGGTTATCTATCATTTATATCCTCTTTCTGTCAAATACATTCACCTTGTTTATCATCAATATCTCCATGTTAACCTGTTAGTTTGTTGCATTCTTGGTTGTTCCATCTATTGTTGAGCTTGGGTTTCTCATATCCATATACTCTCCTTATTTTAGATAAGCAGATTATACCAAAACTCGCTAATGATGTCAAACTGATAAGTGCGGGGAAAATCTTGGAGAACAGCAGAACAATCTCTCAGTGCAAGCCAACTTTTGGTGAGCTCCCTGGAGGTATTATCACCATGCATGTTGTTGTGCAGCCATCATCAGCTAAGTCTAAAACAGGTAATGTGAATCTCATTTATATTTTGTTTTTTCTTGTTTATATCACTTTGGAACTATATATTCTTTTTTAGAATTACTTCGGGATCAAACTTTGTAAAATTTGAATTTGGTAAATCCTAGTGTGAGGGTTGATTCGCATCTCATTTTCTCAAGATGTGTTATCAAGTGCTAGTAATTTGTATTGAAAAATTCACCTGTTCGCTTAAATTTAATATGATATGAAGCAAGGTATGTAATACCGTACGAGCGGTACGTACCGGTCCGTCAGTAGACCAGTACACGGACCATCCGCTACCGAACAGTACCGTCGATTGAGGCGTAATCGTCGACGGTGACCGAGGGAGAAGAAAGAAGAGGGAGAAGGGGAAGAAAGAAATAGGTAAAAAAAGGGAAAACCTAGAGATCGCCGCTCTCCTCCTCGTCTGTCGGTGACTTCTCATTCGCGCGTGGGAGAAGAGGCAACGGCGTCGTGGGGCGGAGAGAGGCGAAGATTTTATTTTATTTTTTCTTCTCTTCTTGGGCGACGTTACCTGCATTTTTTTTTATCTACGACGTCGTCAAGTCACAATTTTTTTTTTAATTTGCGATGTCGCCAAGGCGACGTCCCCCGAGAAGGGAGGTGACATCGCCCAAGAAGAGAGGCGACGTCGCCCATAATTTTTTTTTTAATCTGTGACGTCACTCGAGAAGGGAGGCAACATCGCAAATTTTTTTTTTAATCTGCGACATTGCCTTGGTGACATCACCCGAGAAGAGAGGTGATGTCGTCGAGTTTTTTTTTTTATCTGCGACATCGCCTTGGCGACGTCACCCCACATAGAGGTAAACTGAGCGGTTTACCTTTATATATATATATATAATATATATATATATATATATATATATATACCGAGCGGTATACAGAAATATACCGTGTGGTATACAGTATCGTACCGTACTGAATAAGTCTCGAAATTTTGATATAGTATGAAATTTCAATCCTTGATACGAAGTGATCTTAGGTCTTCTAACTAGGTGCCCAGCTTAGCGAGTAAATGTCAACCAGTGAAGTTATTTAAAAGTTGGGAAGAATGCAAATGTTAATTTTAGGGTACCATATGTACAGAAGATTACTAGTATTGATAATTATAAATTCTGTGCATTAATGGTAGCCATGTGTATTTTGTAAAAATAAGTACAAGAAATGTGGAAAGCAATCACACCACCTGTACAGAACATGCTTGCTCTTGAACAAAACTAAGGTTTTGAAGTTACCTTGAAATGCAAATTTCTGAATTGGATTGGCCTACAATAAAACTGTCATGTCCTATGTATCTTATTGCTTATTGCAAATAAGCTACTGCAGAAGAAGGGTGGGCCAAGAATCTATTTCCTGTAGATGCCATAGAATGTGGTTGGGAATTAACTGATAGCTGACACAAGCTTGATTTGCTAAATGATTTCAGTGGTTTCAGATTCAAAGGAACTGCAAAGGCGGGAATTGCCAAATTAAAAATGATGTTTCAAGATATTAAATTTAAGTCACCGATGTACATATATTTTCATTTCAGTCAGCCTAGGATGGATATGGTGGTGGTCTTCTTCATATTATTGCCTTGGTCTGAAGAGATTAGCTGTCTCAAGAAGGCAACCATGTGAGACAAGAGAATGATTTTTCTTTTTCTCAGATGAGAGAAAACATAGCTTTTATGTGGGACTATCCACCAAGGATTTAAATATCAGTTTGATATTGGTTTAAATAGTCTATTGGAATAGTATGGTACCAATATAATGACCCTCCTGTCTTATGTACAACAACAACAAAATCATAAGTCCCAACTATTTGGGATTGATTACATGAATCTTTTGTCGTCATTGAGATCTATAAATCCTCGTCTTATGTCATTAAATAAAATATTATAAAAAGAAATTGATATGTGCTGTTATTGAGTTATATGTTCCAATACTGATATTCAAACCTAAATGCTCTGCTATCCTCAATACCTAGTCTTATTAATTCAAGAAAATTTGCTAATGTTTCATGGATTGTATGAAATGCATGATTTGGATCTCCCACAGAGATGGAAGCCTTAGATATAGAGGGAACCTTTCAAATATGTTTCCTCAGGATTCAAATTTAATTGTTTCCTTAATGGATGACAATTATGTTTAAGCACATTCAGTCCTTTTCATGTTTTCCTTGAATCTAAAACCTACATAATCAAATTGTTGACTAGTCTTGGAATTAGCTTTTTATTATATTGGGTATGATAAAGAATTCATTTTTTTCTACATACTTGGTTCACGCGTTGAATGTGATCAGCACATTCATCTCTTTATATATCATCTCATTAAATGTTTAACATTATGTGGTTTATGGCTGCCTGAAAATAGAAGATCATTGCTATTTTTTTCTTGACAGAGAAGAAAGTTGACGAGTTGCCAAAGCAGGCAGCCTGTTACTGTTCGATATTGTAGAGCAATGAATCTCTTCTATGGTATGTAGTTAGCAGCAATAGAATCATATCCAGCTTTTCATTTAGCGGAAGAGAAGGATGGCACAAAACTCATGGCATGTGTTCTTTTCTTGAAGGAAGGTTCTAATCCTTCTCTCGCTCCGTCCATGCTGTTATATATAACATGCTAATCAGCTGTGAAAGAAGAGAGGGTCTTAATGTCTGATATGTATGTATGAAGTAAATTGTCTAGTTTCATTATGTTTAGGCGACAGTTTTTCCTTGTAACAAAAGTATTCGTTGTATTGATCGAACTCATTGCATATGGAAGTTAGAGCCTCGAAGGGTGTCTGTCCTGTTGTCTCCCACATTGTTCTTGAACACATATTTTAAACTGGAAGTAAATGCTGATGCAGCTTTTGTTGACATGGAAGCAGCATAAAGAAAGAAATATTTTCTCGTGGTCTAATCTTTGGTCCGATGATATGTGTTATGATAGTGATATGATGATAATTATTTATGGCCGACCAAGATTGGATATGTGTAGCGCACTCAGCAGAAAACGATGGATGATGTGCGAACCACGTGTCTTTTACATCGGCATGGCATCAAAAGGAAATATGTCCCTAATTCTTTATAGTCGACGATTGTTGCAGAACGAATTTTATATACGGAGAAGAAATGAAATACGTCCTTATTAAAATTACTTAATTCTTTATAATCGACAGAAGGAATGTTATATAAGAGGGGTTTCTCCAGGTATGTTCGAAGATCTAATTCTTAGAACTTACCCTGAACTCGTGAATGTTGAGTTGAACATTAAGAGGTATCGATGGATACGCACAGCCCAACGGAGATTTGCTTTGGCACTTGTGCTTGCATCGAAGACGACGACGAAGAAGACGTGCAATTCCTCCCCATGCAATCTCACCCCACACGATTTGCTTTGCAGCAGATCTGCTTCACCTCGCTGAGCTTCATCTTCTAATCTGCCTCTTCCATTGACCCTCCTTTACTGTTCTGCCCTCTTCTACTCGGCAGACAACAAACACTTTATGGCGACAATACTGATTTGTGGTGGACAACTACTGCTCTACTCCCGCAACCGTATTTGATATGCCTCTATAATACTTGATATCAACCATCCGTGCTTGACCTTGTGTTTGTGCACCATAACAGTCTTCTCTCTTAGACGATACAGTGTGACATCCAACCACATTCGACATCCATGTTGTTGTCTTCTTTTTATCTCTAACGATTAAACCTTCGAGAAACAATAGTTTCTCTCAAAAGACTCAAATATATCAATGCAGCAACCCTAATCCTATTTAAACTCTTCAAAGGTGGCAATTAGACATTTGACGAGAATAATTTACTAACCTTCGATTTGGATATGATCTATTTGGCTATATGAATGACCCAAATATTCAAATACCAAGAGATCCAATTTTAACAATAAATCCTTATCATAAATTATTATTATATTAAGATCATCTTATTTTGTAAGTTTTTTAAGCCTTAGTTATTGATTTCATAAAATCGCTAATCACTTCGTGCGGTACTACAATAGAAACATAGTCCAAGTTACAAAACACTTTCATCAATTGCTCTTACTCGATGATGCTAAGTCTTCTATCTACCTTAGTGATACAACCCAAGAGAAAAGTATTATTATTGACTATATGTAAAATATAAAAGTTATTATAAATAACTTTACTTTGATAAGTCATTCTCTGACCAATGAATAAATCAACGTTCATACTTTCAATAGCCTAAGAGATGAATATAAGGAATTGATGACTTTAATTTAAGTCACCAACATCATTTGAAGAATGGTATGATAAATTGTTCAATCATAAAATATATTTAAAATGAAAAGAAAAAAAAGAAGAAGACAAGAGTAGTAATTACAGCTCAACTTAACTAAAAGTACAAAGGGATGGGCAACTCCCAGTAATAATAACTTTAATAAAAGATCGAACAAGTTATCTCCTAGACATGGGAAATCACTTCAACCCATACAATTAATACAACTATCAAAAGTCCTTACTATCTAACAACATACAAATCAGCAAAGAGTCATTGGCTAACTCCATGACAAAGTGGGACATACAATAAAAGTCATTGGCCTCAACTAATGCCTAATACAACACCTAATTTGCTTTAAAGTAAACATCATGATTAGTTCATCTATCCATCTAAGCAATTGGATTTGTCGACTCTGGAGCTTTACATCATGTTACATCTGACCTACAAAATCTATTCATCCATTTTGACTATGGTAGCAATAAAGACATCATCATTGGCGGTAATAATAATTTCCTATCATTTATACTAGTTCTATGATACCTTTTAAACTTTTAAACTTGATGTTTTATCATGTATAGCAATAACCTTTAAACTTGATGTTTTATGTACATCTAAAAAACTTATTTCTCTCTCAATTCTTCAAATAAAATAACACTTATATTAGGTTTTTTCTTGACTCATTTCTTGTAAAAGATTCGAACATGGGAGTATTCTTATTTCGATGTCGGAATAAAGACAACATCTACGAGTGACCGTCACTTACATCTTCATGAGTTACCCAACCAATCACCATTATCTCCATTGCTATACCATTTAATGTATACCATCATTGCCTTGGCCATCTATCATCCTCCATTCAATAAATTTTTTTTTTATTATGCTCTTCTAGTTTTTAAATAAAGTTGTTAGTCAATGTGACTCATGCCTTAGTAACAAAAGTTATAGACTATCTTTAGAAAACTCTTTTTATATATTGTCTATGCTGCTTGAAATTACTTACACTAATGTTTGGAGTCTTGCCCTAATCATTTCTTTTGATAATTTTAGTTTTTATGTTATTATTGTGAACTACTTCACCAAATACACATGGTTCAATTCATTCAAACATAAATCCAAAGTTACCTTAGTTTTTGCTCATTTTAGAAAAATAGTTAAAAAGTTCTTCTAGTCCACTATTAAGATAGTCTATTCTGATGAAGGTGATGAATACCAAGCCTTAACAACTTACCTTTCAACTTGTGACATATAATATCTGAAGTCATCACCATACACACTCTTAACTTGTTAGCTCTCTTGAAAACACTAATGCATAGTTGAAACTACCATTATTCTCCTTTACCAAGCCTTTATGCCCATGAACCTACAACTTAAATCACTTTTCAAATGTCAATTTCACAAACTCTCAAACCTTTACAAATTAAAATATTTGATTACTTATGTTATGCTTGATTTTGGCCATATATCTCTAGTAAGTTAAAAATAAGATCTAAACCATATATCTTCATTGGGTACTTGAACATAATGTCTTTCGATGTTTTGATCCTCAAACTCATAATATCCTTGTATCATGCCATGTTGTATTCATTGAATCTAACTTCTCTTATACAACCTTGATCCTTCAATGATAAGAGCTACCACCAAATCCATCTATCATTTGACTCATATGGACACATGCCAAACTCCTTTTAAGATAATCTCTTGTTATGCCACCTAGATCAACTAATAGCTTTCCTTTGTATCCTCGTCCCTTGTTCCTATTTAACATATTCTCACCTCACTAGATCACTCTATACTACCAACCTATGCTACGCCCTCAACATCACCTGATATGTTTCTATCTCCTCTTCGATCAAGTAATGCCATTATGCATCAACTTGATTAGATACATGCCACTGATTCATCATCAACTTTCATACCATTAATAGAATCCAATCATCCCACCAGACCTTAATATCATATGATAACATATTTCAAAAATAATATCTCCAAGCTATGTTATATTTTTTATCTTCGTACCACCATAAGCTTTCAACTTAGCTCACAAAACTCACAAATATCACCCAATCTCAAAAATCGCTCCACTAGTATAAAGTTATGTATGAGGAATATGATGTCTGACCCCATAATATCATGTTGACATTTGTACCATCTAATCCCACATAAAATATTATCAAATATTATAAGATCTTTTGAATTAACTAGAACCAAGATAGATCCATTACTAGATATAAAGCATGCTAGCTAAAGGGTTTCACTTAGCAATCATGAAGGCTAGTACTTATGATAATTGGATGTTAATAATACTTTCTTGTAGGTGACTTCGACTAATGATGTATTTATGCAATAACCTTCTAGCTTCCTTCATTCTCAACATCCTAACTATATATATATGTAAACTTCAAAAAGATATATATGGACTTTGTCAGGCTCTAAGAGCGTGGTATAATAAACTTAGCTTATACATGATATTAATCGACTTTGTCAACTATAAATCTAACAGCTTTTTAGTTCTATGACAACAAAAAGGATACACCATCTACTTACTAGTCTATATAGATAATAACATTACCACAAGCAACTACTCCCGTGAGATTAAATAATTTCTTAAGCAATAATTGGATCGATTCTTTGTTAAAGATATTGGATTATTGAACTACTTTTTGGGTGTAGAAATCATATTCATATATACTGACTTTTTGTTTTTCTTAAAAGAAGTATATTTAAGATCTCATATTAAAGATGAATATGCAAAACACCAAAAAGATTGCTACCCCACTTTCCTCTCGTCACTCAAATTACATGATGATAGTTCTACTATAGATTCAACATAGTATCAACAAACACTTAGCTCTTTACAATTCTTATCACTTACTCATCTAAATATTTCATTTATTATAAATAAATTATCATAATTCATACATCAACCCTCCACCACTCATTTGTCTATAATGAAGTGCAACGTACAATATCTCAAAGGGATCCTTAATCATGGTTCTATCTTTGTTGATGTTGATTGGGCAAGCAAAATTGATGATAGAACATACAAATTATATTCCTTGGTGTAATTTCTATTAATTGAAGCTACTAGTCATTGGTGCCCTGTAAGCCAATTATATGAGTAATGACATATGTGACACGATACTCACTCTTTTTACTTATTATTATTTATTGATATTTTCTCATTTTATTTTATGTGTTGCATATTTTGTAATGTCTATAGATCAATGCAATGAGAATCAGATCGTGATGAGATCACGATAATAAGACCGATTCGCCTTTAAGCACATACCTCAAATGATCTCGGTAGTAGCTTACTTGAGAGGGATATCGAGATAACTGGACATACTAGTGTATTGTATACTTGTCCATATGATGGAGGTAGTTGGTCTCATAACTACTTGTGTGGGGGATACCAAGGATATAGTGCAGGTGCTCATTAGAGAATGAGTTCACTGATTGATCCGCTCACGAAATGCTGAATGGTTGATGATTTTCCGTTATCAGATAGTGATTATATCGTCCTAATTGTATATATTTGTTGGAAAATCTTAGGGGCGACATCACATGCACAGCAGAAGAACAAGAAAATAAAATCCCCTATTCCCAAAGAGATGTTCGTCGTCATGCAAAGATTGGTGTGCAAAATCTGCGAAACTTAAAACTACGTATAGAGTAGATTGTGTTACCTAGGGAGATCGTATATCCTTGTTTCCTTGCAGATCTTTAGGAGAGGGTGAAGGAGGTCAAGCGTCCTCCCCTCTAGTGGAGATTCACACAGTAGGGCTGCGACGACGCTCCTCAAAACTCCAGGCCT
>LVTN01001616.1:1967-65039 GCA_001649415.1 Musa itinerans
GAGAGAGAGAGAGAGAGAGAGAGAGAGTCTTCGTTGAATCGATGTAGTTGCCCGTTCTCGTCGGGCTTGGCTTCCACATGGGGCGAGGGGGCAGCTTGGAGCCTCCGAGTCTCGCTCGATCCGGAGAGAGCTTCCAGATCGCTAAATAGAAAGGAGTCTAAGAATAGCCAGGATGCGAGGGTGGCAATCTCTCCTTTTATCCTCTTCTCGTCTTCCTTCTCCTCCTCGTAGGGACTCGAAGAAGAGAAGAGGGCACGACATCTTTGAGATGCCGCTCCCTCTCCTATTGGCAATTGTTGCCGGTTAGAATGTTTACTTCTCTTTTTCGATCCATGCCGTGCTAATCTTTTACATGGGTTATACCTCTCGTCCTGTTCTGATCCAATAAACTACTCTCAGGTATTTGTCGCCCTCCCCATTTGTTTCTTTAGTTTCATCATCCGCTGTTGTATAGTGGATTTTTTGTTCCAGTGCTCCTCTTACTTTATCCGATACGGTGTAACCATCAAGCTCTGTTGGTGGTACCTGCCTATCTTGGGTTCCTTAAAAAGAATTTACCTTTTAATGTTTTGCTCGCGAGTTTGTTATCTAGATTCTAGATTATGTTCTTTGTTTTTTTATTTTCTTTCGTGTAATTTTGGAGTCATAAGATGCACGCATGCATCTAAGTAGTTGTGATTCATTTTCCTATATTTAGATTTCTCTGTACCCAGATTCATATAAGTTCTGACAGTGGTATGTGGTCTGCAATGTGGAATTTCCAGTCACCTCATCTCTTGTTTATTCCATTTTAAAATTCAAAAATCGAAGGGATAATGTTTTGTTTATTATGTTTTCAACTAGGTAAAACTGCTGCATACCTGCCTCCTTTGCTTGTAAGTAACAGCAAAAGTCTCAATGTTGTTCAATTCAAACTGACCATTGCAAATCAAAGTATATTCTCTTAAGATTCTGTAACTTTTGAAGGTGAAATGCTACTCTGCAGCATGAGTAGCTTTAACCATCTAGTTATATCGTTAAGTCCATAGTGAGGTACAAATGATAATGCTCTATTTAATCTCTTGTTGTTGCTCGTTGGGGTTAATCTCATGATCATGATCACAAGCTGATTGTGTTTTATATTGCTTGATAATCCTAGTAAAATTTTGTGTTTTGTAATTGTCTTCTAATTGAGATTTATTTTATGATTTGAAAACAGAAAACTGTACATTGTTGAAGTGCAGTATTAGTTAGTTGTAAATTGTTAGAATTAGTCTCTCATGGTATTAAATTTTATCATTTATAATAAAAATATAATTTCAATAGTAGGTATTAGGCTTTTTGTACATGTGTAAAACTTGGTCTTAAAGAGAGTGAGCATCATTACTGCTGATGTTGTTGGATGGGGTAGTGAGCATTGCATTCATGAAACCTAAACGAAGAACTTACATTTCTTAAAAAGAGTAAGATGATAAGGTTGCATCCAAAGTCATGGGTTGGTGAATAACAAGAACTAAAGAGACTAATATCAAAGGATTCAGGTGATTGATCTTAAAAAAATTTCAAAGTCATGCTATTGTTCTTGTTGAGTAAGTTTTGGTCCAGCATATCAAATGTTTGATATAATGATGATCATGATATCTCACTTATCTTTTTCTAAGTAGTATACTCCCCAGTATTATTTGGTTCATTCTTTTTTAATTTGATTGCTAGGTAGATGAGTGGCTTACATTGTTTCTAAGTCTTTGTTGGTAAAGTTTTATGTTATTGTTCTCGTTGGGTAATTTTTGGTCCAGCATATCAAATGTATGATACAATGATGATTATGATATCTCACTTATCCTTTTCTTAGTATGCTCCCCAGTATTATTTAGTTCATTCTTTGGATTGACTCAACTGAATTCATTGCAGAAGAGATACATTGCAATTGCTGGAATTGATTGACTCTAAATAAAATGCTGAAAACGTGTTTTGTAGTCATCATTTTCAAGTGTCAGGTTGACATGATATTATCAAGAACATCTGAAACTTGTAAAAAACTGTACTAAAGTCAGCAGCTGAAAAAGGTTTTGGAAAATGGAACCTACAAATAACAAGTCATTTTCTAAACAAGTGAACTCTACATTTATTAGTCCTGTCTGACAAAAAAAGATGGATATAACATTTAATGATGTCTGAGTCTCACCTGTTATCTGTAATTTCTGACATTTTTTATTGAAGCACATACATCTTAGATCTTTTCTCTTGAAGTTTGTGTATTTTTTATCCTGGATTTCCTATAGAGTTTTGAATATTGATCAAAGGATTTGTCCTTGTTGCCCAGCTTCATAACGCTGAGTGATCATCATGGGTGTGTGCATATCAAAGCCAAGTGGTAGATCTAGGACTCGAAAGTACACCCACAGATCCAGAAAATACCATGGAAAAATTTCAGGTTCCCGTCCTAAGGCATCTAAAACTCAGATTGGCACTGCTGGAAATTGCTTAACTGATTATGCTTTAAGTGAGTTTGTTCATGTTGAGACTGCTGCAAGAACAAGCGGAAAATTCCATCTAACGCAGTTGCAGTGGCACCATAGTCAGATTGACTCTTATGGTACTGTTCTTCAAACTCGAACTATTTTCTATCTGGATACGTATACTATACATTGTATAACAGTTTTCCTAGACTCTGCTTAGAATTGTTTTTTGTAAGTTGATTGTTTTGCTTTCTATTTCTTTTTCAAATATATACACCCTGGCATTTGCTTTGCCTAGTTGTTTTGCCTCATAATAATCTTGCACCTTCCTAGACCTACTCCTTTACTAGGACTAGTCAGACGTTTTCTTTTCTGTATTTATACTGATGACGAGGTAAATCTAAAAGAAGTGTGTACTGAGGTTAATTCCAATGAATCAACATGGCCACAATAATAATCATTATAATATGAATCATCATAATAATTAACAATCGAATGGGAGGAGTTCACTTCTTTTGACATGAGCAATTTCTTCATACATCCTGTGAAAATAGAAGATAGTGGTAGAAGGCACCACATCGAAGAAAACAGGAAGAATTACCCACTACAAGATCAGATGGTCATTTGCTCTCTTGATACTATGAATATTGCTATTTTCTTCCTCAAAGTGTAACCCACATGCAAATGTTTGTAGGAATATGCCAGGAAGACACATGGTTTGACTCGGTCAGCATTTTAGAGTCTGATTCTGATGATGATTTCAGCAGTGTCCATGGAGGTCAAGTACATGAATCCTATGAGATATAATTTCATAACTGACCTTCCAACAAGGACTTATTACTTTTTATCATTTGCAGATTCTAGTCCATCAGTGGATGAAATAGGGGCTCAAATGTTGCAATATGAAAATGCTTCACGACTAGTTGATGCAATGTATAAGTTGGAGGGATTTTGTGGTGCTACTCCAGTGACATTGGCAGTTGAACACTACTTAAAAAGAGAAGGTAAGATGGATAAGATTTCATGCAAGGACGAAGCGAAGGATGCTGATGGCTCAGAAATTATAAAGCCTCACCGTCGTGAACTTCCTATGGGAAAGGTCAATAAGACCCTAGGCTCCGAAGCTTGTATGAAGAAGAGAAAGTTTTTGGCAGATTCATATGGTAGCTTTAAAGGTTTGAGAGAAAGACATGATACTGAAGAGAAGTCTCTTGGGAACAAGAAACAATCATACTTGCGCAAATTAGTTTCTTCTGTGAGCTTCAATGATAAGATCTATCACATGACAAAACTTAGCCCATCTCGTCAAAAGAAAAAGTCTGCAGTTATCAGGCTTTCTTACACGAGGAAGTCTTATGATGGAGAAGAAACCACTGAGTTCCGTGAGTATAAACAATTAACATACACTCTGTTTAATTATTATTATTATTATTATTATTATTATTATTATATATATATATATACATATAAATATATAATATCCTGATGGCCCACATCAACCTAGTTGTTATGGATTTTTAAATGTCACACTTGAATGTTATCAAAGTTAGCATAATGTTTCACTTGTTATCACGTACAAAATGTTATTGGGTGCTTTCTCTTATTAATGGTTTCTTCGAGGATCAAAAAGGAGCCTTTTACATATTTTGTTAGTTCTGGAACCTTCTATATTAATAAATTGTAGGAGACAATCAGGATAAAAGGTTTCTTATAATATTTTTTTTAGAATTAGTTGATACATTGCTTTTTTTTTGTATAGCATGTTGGTTGTCTTTGCTTTCATTCAAGTACCATACTTCATGCAAGGTTCGTCATACCGTGATGTATTGCTCAGTATGGGCGGTACGTACCAATCCGATAGGGGACCGATATGGGCAGTACATTGGTATGCTCCCATATATCATGTGTCGATATGCTCAGTACGACTTGATACAACAAAATATGTATCATACCGATAGTTGGTCGGTACACCGATATGGACCGGTAAGGCAAACCATGACTTTATGTACTATTTTTTTGTAAATTCCATACCTGTGATGAATTCTTCAAGAGTTTGTGGTGACAACATATTTGATAAGCAATATATTTGGTAACCTTGTCAATGCATTTTGGCTACTCTGTGCTTGTCATTAGTTTTTAAAAATATCAAACTTGACAAGTTGGCTTTCTGTAATTCGCTACTGCTTTCAAGATGGGTGTGGAACTTATCTTTATATATTTCATTCTTGAAAGTTTTTCATCTAAACTTGCATTGTTGTCCAAAAATTATCAACAAGAACTACTTTTTCTTTTATTGCAATAGGTGCCTCAACAAGACTCTTATTTCGTCCACGAGGAGGTCTAGTTATTCCACTTGCTCGAGGGGAGAAACCAACTCCAGGATGCTGGTCCTATCTTGATCCTTCTACTTTTGATCTTCGTGGAGAAAGCTACTTCAGGCATGAGTTTTCCCTGTACATGTTAAATGAATGTTCTTTTTGCTCTATGTAGCCAAAAACTTTTCATGCATGAGTTCTTCAGTATTCTTGTCAAACGCATATTCTTTCTGTGGCTTGAAGCTGCTAACCTTTTCGTCCTTTGCTTCTGTCATTTGATTTGTATTTTATGTAAAAATTCTTATGCAGGGACAAGAAAAAATCTCCAGCTCCAAACTATGCACCATATTATCCTATTGGTGTTGACCTGTTTGTATGCCCACGCAAAATACATCATATTGCTCAACACATTGAGCTTCCATATGTCAAGCCACATGGGAAACTTCCCTCGCTTCTGATTGTTAATATTCAGGTATTAGTCAAGCTGCTTATTACAAGGACTGCCTTTTTCTTGATTAAAAAGGTCAGAAGCAAAGCTTATGTTTCATGTCTTCCTAACAGATGCCTACTTATCCTGCTGCAATGTTTCTTGGTGAAGGTGATGGTGAAGGAATGAGCCTTGTGTTGTATTTTAAAATTTCTGAATCATATGACAAAGAAGTTTCTTCTAGTTTCCAGGATTTAGTAAGGGTAAGTTTCTTTTTAGGAATCAATGACAGTTGATCGGTGCAATAAATGTGTTAGTTGCACTCTTAGAACAAACGGAAAGGGAAAAAGAGAAAAACAAGTGGCTTGTACACATTTTCAACTTCTATGTTTCCTTGAGCTGATAGTATTTAGCCTTCTGCAGAAATTTATCGATGATGAAATGGAAAGGGTTAAAGGATTTGCAAGTGAATCCAGCGTACCCTTTAGAGAGAGGTTAAAAATTATTGGTGGAGTGGTCAACCCAGAGGATCTTAATTTGAGCGCTGCAGAAAGAAAGCTAATACAAGGATATAATAGGAAGCCAGTGCTTTCACGCCCTCAACACAATTTTTATCAGGTAAGGATAAAAGATGTATTGTGTTTCTGGTTAAACTATTCTAAAATGTTGTTACTCTGAGATGCATTTCTGTGCAGAAGTTGCTTAACCTATATACTTGAAAATTCAGTTTAATCTTAAAATTGGATAATTAGTTGTATCATCTGTCAATTTTGTGTTATGGGCCATGGAAGAAATTGTTAATGAATCATGTTAAAAATTTAAATCCTGTATCTTCCAAGTTTTATGAAAACCTTTTTATCCAGTAGTTTGTCTGTAGTACCATGGACGACTTTTGTACTTTGTTTTAGAAAACGAGGATAGTACTTACTCTTTTACATGCTGTTATTGCAGGGTGAAAATTACTTTGAGATTGACCTTGACATACATCGCTTCAGCTACATATCAAGAAAAGGCCTAGAAGCTTTTCGAGATCGTCTGAAGCATGGGATCCTTGATTTGGGTTTAACAATCCAGGTAATTTTTAATGCATGTTTGGCCCAGTTTTGTGTTTTGGCTTAGATTATCATGAAAAAAATAGATTGTTTGATGACAAGTTACTAATTCTCAGAAGTCTAGAGTTTTCACCTGAATCTTCAACGAGCAAAGCTGCTTAAAATATTCATTCTAAATTGATCTCCAATTTCCAAACCAAATGATAAATATGTATGACTGTTAGGATCTTAGTGCACAGATCCCGTAGTTGTTACACAATCTCAACTTAATGCTAAGTAATGTGAGCTACAACAAATGGTCAAGCAGCAACATAAAAGAAACAGAGTTGCACTTATTGTGGAGCTTCATTAAGCCGAACCACCTTTGATTTGTGTTTGCTTAGCCTTCTTTAACACCTATATAGGTATCGAACTATCAACCACAACTTCACTAAGAAGGAAAATCATTAGGAAATATCTTCAGACTGTGGCAAAGCATGCATCTCCTCCATAATTAGCATCTTGAATGTGAGTGATGCATAAACTCCAGTTGTGCCGAGAGCTGTCAGTAATATATAAACTCCATAACAGGCTTGGGTCAAAATTTGTAATATATATGAGGGAGGAGTGAGAGACTAGAGACTAACTTTAACTATGGATCAAATTTTATAGATTGTAGAGGATAATACAGGAAAAATGCATCTAAAGCTTTGAATAGAAGACTTACATTCCAAATAAGCTGTATTAAGTAGCTTACATGAAGAAGTAGGTCTGATATAAATCCACAACTGGAAACGAGAATAAATATAGATCAGATAGAAGTCAAAGCAGAGAAGACTATGTAAATGATTATAAAACCAGATATGCAAGACAGAGATCGAGATAGAGAGATGGAGAGTTGGGGAAAGAAGCGAGAAGGCTAGAAGCAACTAAACCTGAATTTCAAATTTTCTTTGTTTCTAGAAAAAGCTATGCTATATAATACCACCTAAGAAAGGCCATCATAACATGTAAATCATTGAAAACATATGATCCTTCACCTATCAATTAACTAGAGATGTAAATGTATACCACATAGTACAAGAAATGAAGCAGCCTCAGAAATTACTCAGTTTTGTTATTGTACAACAAAGTTGTGTGCTTTAATTATTGTGCCAAAAAGTTATCATGCATCCTTCAAGTTAATAAATATTCCCAATAAATATAATTTCAATTAATATTCCCAACAAATCATAATAGTCAACATGCAAGAGTAATTAGATCAAAATTGCTGCATTTTGAAACAATCTAAAAGGAAAGACAAGTAAAAGTTAAGTGAAGAGAAGTTGGTGAAACAGTGGAGAATTAGAGATTGAGATTGAAGAAAATTTGAAGCTAGAGCAGAGGGTGATACAAAAAGACATTTAGCACCTCAAATCCTCTTCATTTTTGTTTCACGTATATGACATGATTGTTAAGCCAAGACAGACTTTATCAAGGATTACTCTTTGCTATTTGTTTGGCATACCTTGCTTTCCAGAACATCCATTTGTTCTTGTATAATCTCTCATGTCTTGTAATATTTAGGCGAAGAAGTTCCCAATTTACTGATGTAAGATAAACTCGTTCTTATCAGATATAAAAGGTGAATTTGATATAACACTACTTTCTAATTCAAATATTGATTTTTTTTTAACTTAAAACAGAAACAGAAGAAATATATATTCAGTACTGCTAGTGCATCATACTCTAATAATCCTACACAAGTGGAAGAAGCATGATACATCTGATACTGACAAGAAATATATATCTAATTAAAGAGATCAAATTATAGAAGAGTTGTCCTCTGACTCCATGAGATCACTGTTACCCACATATCAAATTTATTCTTGGTTAATTTATCATGATAAATGCACACAATATATTTGGTTTATCGCACTCATAACTCCATGTCCCATTGGATCTTTGCCCATTTACAAGTTCCACAATAACATATACAGGTCATTGCTAGAAAGTGATAATGTGATATTACTATATTGCAATTGCACCTTCATGTGGTTCTTGTACACACTGACTGTGCTTTTGTAATGCTCTTCTTATTGGATCACATCTTGAATCTTGCTGTTCTGTCCATTTTTCCTACCCATATAATTTACAATCATATAAGAATCCAATAAAGTAAAACAATCAGGTTTATGCATTTGTAGCCCTCAATCTTCAATTTGTACTTCAGCACATTAAATGTGTGGAAGTCTCTTTCTTGGGGCTTTAGATAGAGTACATTTGTTCTAATATAAATTTCTTCATTTGTAGTCCTTAATCTTTAAATTGGACTTCAGGATTGAGATGTGTGGAGAGATCTTTTTAAGGCTCTGAATGGAGTAATATTTTGTGTTTGTCTTTCATAGATCAGTTGCTGTTTTCTCTGCCAAAAGATAAGATGGATCAGTATTACTTGAATGTACTTGATCACTTGACTGACTGCACATTAACTATCAAGAGGATCTTATGTCTCTTTTTACAACACCATGGAAGCTTCACGGGCACTGATCAGAACCTCCTTTCTTATTCAGTCATGGTTAAACAAAAGATTAAAGCATCATGTTCACCTGACATTTCTGTCTCCTGAGTCATCTTGAACATCCACTAATGCTTATCCATCTGATGTTGAACTAACTTCAGCAAGAATTGATGCAGGCCCAGAAGCAGGATGAACTTCCGGAGCAGGTCCTCTGCTGCATGCGGTTGAACAAGATTGATCTTGTTGATCATGGGCAAATTCCAACTCTCGTCACGCTCGGCAACTAAAATATCTGAAGAGAGCAAACTAGTTATACTGGAGCCAATTCAAGCATATCCTTCAATGTATTCAATGTAATCCTATTGATGATCCATTCTACTAACATTCTCCGTATATTCAATCCTATTACCTAATAAAGACTATTTATGCAATCGAAGCGCTAGTTCCTTCATATCTTTCATGCTAAAAGCTCTTTCTTCTTGTTGTGTGTTATTCTAAGAAGACTGGCATGCAAAGGAGCAGGTAACCCACTCACTGCAATGCTCCAAGAGTCCAACTCAAAGAGTGTGCCTGAAGGTGAGATAGACACTTGTTATAGCACATCATATTGGACTACATTACAAAGTGTGGGATGGAGAAAATTTTTTGAGACATAAATGTTTTGCTTTCTCCAGCTTATGAGTTCTTAAAGAGGTCATTTAATGAAGAAGCATTAGTGTGTTTCTTATTTTGCTAGCGAAGACTGGACCTTTAAAATTAGTTAAGTTGATGCTTAGAGACAGACAAGTCTTTCTGCAATGTAGAGGTGAGAGGCAAGGCTGTGTATGACCATCCATGACGATGAAGACCTCTCATTGTTTTGTGTGTCCTGTCTTGCTTACACGTTGAGGGTTTTACCGGTTGATTCATCAAGCCCTTCATTCCATGATGTTACCCGTATCTTGGATGGTATGTTGACCAATATTGTTTGATATTGACTGAAATTATTAAAATTAAATATCGATCAGTATCAGTGGATATCGGTCCCAATATTGTTCGGAATCATGCTTTGCATCAAACCTTATATATATATATATTCTTTGCTTTTGGATTGTTTATATGCAATATTAAAATGTGAAAGGGCAAATAGGTTCCATCGAAATATTGTCAGGACATGCCGGATAAGAACATCACGATACTTTTGGAGTGTTGGCATCGCTAGAGAGACCTTAGCCTTGTCATCGTGGTGTCAAAAAGAAATATTCACTTTTGAATGTCTGATGCCATATTGAATGGGTATTCTTATGTGGTGACATGCCATCGCCTAGTTCGTTTAGTTAGGTTCTCATGACTAATTGGGTTCGTCATGTTGAACCTTAGTTCGTTTAGTTAGGTTCTCATGACTAATTGGGTTCATCATGTTGGACCTTAGTTGACTTCCGTTTTAACTGAATTCTATATGGCAAATTACGATCGGTTTCAAATCTAATCAAATCAGTGTGCTCTTTATCATATCATAGTATTGATGTCTCGGAATTCCGATTTCTCAAGTGAATTTATATCATAACTAATAGCCACCACTCTTAATCTTAGTTGAGTTTTCCTCAGCTTTGGTAGAGTGGTATAAACTAATCTCATATGTGATTTTGTTCCTGTTGCACACAATTTAAATTGGTCAACTGTAGTGGCTCTAACTCTAATATTTTTTTAATATATTTTGCATAGCGGAGATTATTGATGGATAAATATGATAGATAAACTATTGTTGGTATACCTAAAATATTGGATCGGTAGTGGTGTGCCAAATTCACTTATCAATATATTTTGAGGGTACCAACTAATTTAGTCAGTAAAAACTTTAATACATTATCATAATATTTTGTGCTCGAATCTAACCTTTTGTCACTTATCATTTATAATATATATATATATATATATATATAATTTATATTATTAGTTACGTTTTACATTTTGCTTGATTTATGACTTGTTATCTAAGAAGACCAAAATTATGTGGATTAATCAAGAATCTTTTGCTATGATTGTCTTGTATTTCACACCATTGCAATGACTATTTTTATTACAAGTTTATTATTCATAATCTTTTTTTATTATTATTGGCGATCCTCTTATTATTAATAAATTCTAAAAAAATAACAAATTTTTTGGGAGAAAATGGAATCATCAGATGCAGGATCTAAAACACCATCTGACAAACACCATGATGTAAGAAACCCACTTATCAAATCAAAGGTTTGGAATTCGATATTTCATCTCAAATATTTTGTCAATAAACCACTTGCCTTGCTATCACCAAACTAAAATAAAAGACATGAAAGAAGGATATTTGAATCACCAAACATGCTAAATTCAACATCCAACATTTGGCAAAGAATGACTCGACGATGAACAGAAGAAATCTTCACAAAGTCAGATGATCTTTACGTCCACCGAAACCACAGGAACGATTGCAGGCTCACCGACCGAGGGCTCATCAAGATAGACCTGTGCGAACTCACTCACCATCTCCCTCCTGTCCCTGCAAATGATCTCCTTCCTTTGCTCCTCAGCCTTCTCCACCTTCTCCTTGGTCATCGTGCTGACATCCTCGGCTGCCTTGGCCACTTTGCTAAGTGCACTCGAGACCCACGATGCTCCGGTGGAGACAAAGTGGTTGCTCATGATGGCTGATCCAGCATTGCTGGCCATTTGCTCGGTTGCCGCAAGGGCAGACCTGGTGATCCCAGACACCTGGAACTGCTCGTCCACCTCCTTCACCTTGCCGCTGACCATGGCTGTGCCGGTGCTGAACTTCTCGCTTAGGCCCATCTTGCGGTCCAGAGAGGCGATGGTGGCAGATGCAGAAGACAGGAAGTGGTGTCGCTCGTCGAAGGACCGGGCTCTTTTGAGTGCATCCTTGCCGAGAACAAAACCTTTGGCGAACATGGTACTTACCACATCTTCTGTCTTCCCGACTGCTGCATTGGTCGGCGATGACTCGTCTTCCTTTCAAGCACAGGAAACACACACAAGAAATAAAGAGATGGGACCTATAAACCAAATTGCAGCGTATCACAATTAGATTTCCATATTAGAAGCCTTGGGATGTCGCACGAATGAGATTATGTTGCGCATTTGAATATGACTACTCATCATGATGTGGAGCGCCTTGCACAAGTGTAGCTCATGAACAATATGCATACTCTCTCCAGCACATTTGAGTCTCCCACTTAAAAAGTCTACTTGTTTACTTAAACCAAAATTTTGATGAAAAGTTCACATAAAAGCTATACGCCTAATCTTATCTAATTGTTTGAGTAACTTGATCTATGGGACGAAGTTGACTGATGCTAACAAACCAGAAGAATTCGAATGACATAAGACAAAAAAGTAATTTCTTTTTTGATCGTGTGATGGAGAACTCTATTGGAACCAAAGAGACACAAAACACAAGTAGGTTTGCTTTTATGGAGAAGTATTCTCATCTCATGCAAACAAACAAAATTAGGGTAATAATTAAGAGTTACCAGTGTGCGCCTGCAAGCTTCAGGAGGCAACTGGTAATTCTCAACTCGTGAAACAGTGACACAACGATCAACTATAGTTGATCCCTGAAATCAAACAGAACATATATTAGAACCCAAATTCTCCATATTTTCAAGATTGCAACTTACTTGTCTTATGGCTTTCTAAAAAAATTCTGCTTTTTTTTTTTGTTTTTTAATATAATACGCACAGTAAAGCAAGATGCCTTTGAATTTTAGAATTTTGAACTCACCGAAAGAAGAAGTGCAGTATCTGCTCCCTGTGAATCTTTGAAAGTGACATAAGCAAGCTGAGACATTTCTGATTCTCTGCCAAAAGAAAAAACTCCATTTTTTTTTCCTGGTCAAAAGTATCAAACACACGAGAGGATAATAGAATGACCTTTGCATTTCGATGTATTCGATATGCCCAGAGAAAGAAAAGAATTCTTCGATATCTTTCACAGACGCAGCCGAAGAAACATTGTTAATTTTGACAGTTGTTACCTGCACAAGGAGAAAAAGAAAACAACTTCTCCTTAGTTCTGACACACAGGCTTAAAATTAAAACAAAAAAATTCTACACTGTTAATTTTGACAGTTGTTACCTGCATAAGGAGAAAAAGAAAACAACTTCTCCTTAATTCTGACACATAGGCTTAAAATTTAAAAAAAAATTTCTACATGAAGACCGAGAAATATGATAGCAAACCTGATGCATAACTAAAAGAGCAACCAGAAGAAATATATCCAAATAAATATATCCCCCAATACAATCTACTCATCATGAACTAAATAAAATGAATTTAGTTAAACTGGAATGGACTTTCCGACCAGCAGATGGAGCAAGCCAAGAATCAAACAATGTTATCAGTTACACCAATCAATATATAGAAAAACAAAGCTATAATCCTCACATCAGAAACATCAATTGTCCAGTTTGATGCATTCATTGGCTGCGGATCTGCCCCTGCCCTCAAATTGCACTGCTCCATTGGAACCTGCAAGTGATGAACCATTAAAACCTCATGCGTCAAAGCAAAGATCCAAACAATTATTTGAAATGAATTAGAGTACATGAAACTAGCTCCTGCGCTCAAAAAGGGATAGTCACAGACTTTTTGTTTGGTGTATCTAATAGATAAATCACTTAGAAGAGGAGCTAATATTATGTAACAAACAGGATGGAACTGACAACCTTTAAAGATTCAAGATTAGCATGACTATAGTCAGAAGCAACAATATATGAAGCTAGTAATGGTTGTCCAAATTGCCCAAATCACAGACTTCATTGCACGTCCTATTACAGAGGATCCAGCAAACTAGTTCAGAAAGTAATTTGATTCTATAACCTACGGGTGTTCAAAGAGATTCGAACTAAACCATTAAGATCGATTCGAATCAAATTGTGAAAAAATAATTTGATTCAGTTAAAGCAAGATACTCCGAACTGGAATCATTTCGGACCTACCTAATCAAATCAGTACAAAATTGGTTAATGCGATTTGATTAAATGATTAATCTATATATATATATAATGAACCATTTCATTTTAATTGAACCAAACTAGAATTTTAATTCAATCGGACCTACATTCTTCAAAAATTTATATCACAAATATCATTCTGAACATTATAAACAATTGGACCTATGCACATGTGATATTTTATTTTTTATTGAAAGATGTCATAGAGAAATAACAACTTCACATACAGTCCTTTTTTCTCGATGATGAGGATATACAATGATGCATACAAATCAATAAAGGGATTGTTAATGGAGAAGGATGATAAAAAAAAAATGGTTCATACCTAAAACGAGAGAGAGAGAGAGAGAGAGAGAGAGACCAACAAGGGGTCAATGAGTAAGAGTCCTAGAGACAAAGAAGAACGGTGACTTACTGAGTTTGGGAAGGGATTTTAAGGCTTTTGGGGCCTTTGGGTTGAGTTAGTATTTTTTAAATTAAAATCGGTTCGGTTTGATTCAAACCAAAGAAGAGCACTCTCATAAACTAAAGCCATTTATAATCTTCAAAACCAAATAATTGATGAACCAATTCGGACTAAATTGATTTGACATAGTTTGATTCAGGTTCGACTCGATTTTTCGATTCGATTCCAAATATTAAGAAGTTTGTTTATGATTAAGTTAATAAAATGTGAAATCGCCTAAGTTGCTAAGTCAATAATATTATGATTGTTTCATTTGACCATAACTGTCCGCAAAGATCATGACTTGCTATTACTGCATATAGAACTTTCATATCAGTAAAAGAGGAAAACAAGAAGAACCAAAATAATCATAATAGCACATTGTGCAAAAAAAAATCCATTATCTCCTCGAAACTGGAATGTTCTTTTGGGCTCTCCTCTCCCTGATTTCGAAATACAAATATTCTTCGTTTTATCCATGTTCGATCTCTAATACTGTATCAACCAAAAATGCGCTCATACATTCCTTGTGAAAAACCATCCTCCACAAGTCACCTATCATGTCATCTCACAACAAAAAAGCTGTTCCTTTTTATCCTTGGCCAATCGATTCCAATCACAAAGCAGAGTACTTAAATGGATTCTTCCCAACTCCACAGTTCGAACCCAAGAATCCGCTCGATAGAAACTGATACAACCACGTGATTGGAAGAATCGGAAACCGAAGAAGAAACAGATCGAGTCTCGTCAGATTTGAAAGTCAACTAGAAGAATCAGAAACCGAAGGAGAACAAATCAAGCCTCGTCAGATTTGCAAAAAAAGGGATCGAGCGACAAAATTGCTCCAAAGAAAAGAGGGGGGTAAAAGACGGAGGGATCAGCAGCTCACCGACGTTTCGTCGAATCCTGAAGATAACCGAGCGTGATCGGCTAAAAGGGCGAATGATGGAGCTTCGATGCCATCGAGAATTCCGAATCGAGGAGAGGGGAAGGGAAGAGAGCTCTCAGTTTCATTTCCAGTTGCTGGGCCGCTTGGCCCGGCGGGAGGGTAGCGGAACCGTTTGATTCGAGCCGGGAATGCCTGGAGATTCGCGTTCGATGTGAGATGCGCTGAACACGAAAATTCTACTTTTTAAAGTCGCAAAAATGTTTTTTTCTTTTGGTTTTTTACCATGAAATTTTTTTCTTAAATATCCTTCTTCTTTTTTTTTGCTTTATATTTTCCCATTATATTATTTGGTTTTAAGAGAACAACCAACTATGGGTCAATAAATCATTCATTACAAATAACATAATTGAAATAACCAAAAATTGATATCAACGGTTTTGACATGCAGTAATTTTATTGTTTAAAGAAATAATATAATATTTTTGAAATATAGTGTGATCGGCTTATCTTCTTCACCATTTTACAGTAAATAGTTAGCCAATTATATGGCTTATATTGTGGTTCTTACGAATATTTAGCAATTTTTTGTTTTTTTATTGTTATATGAATTTTTTATGAAAGAATATACCAAAACAGAGATAAATCCTCCAAAGATAATATTCAATCTTACTAAGCATAAAAAACATCACATACAAGTCACTTATAAAAAGTTTAACTAAAAAAAATGAATTGATTTATTTTGAAGTTCCTTACAATGTGGAATTCCATACAATATTAATTTTGTTTTGTGAAAATAGTATAGCTAACATACTTTTATGTAATAGGAATGATATTGAGTTTCTTATAAAAATTTTATTAAAAAATCAAAGTGAACCTTATTTTTAAATTTTAAATTGAATATTTTGTATTTTTATTAGAAAATAAAATGCTGAATGACAGACTGATACTGTAAAACTAACATTTAGTACTATTAACATATCAAAGATATCACTGTTCTATAAATGGTTTCGATCAAAGATTATGGCAATTTTATTTTTATTATTTCGTTTTAAAGAAAAAGAAAAACTACGTGAGAACCCCTCGACGCCAATAATGGAATTGGGATTAAAAAAAATAGCTACCTCTAACCTTGGCAGTATGTTAAATGACAAAAAGAGGAGCACTGCATCGAACACACACTAGGATTCACAGAAACCCTAAAGAGGAGCACTCAGTTGCCTGCACAAGCAGGAGCTTTGAAGTCCTTGAATCTGACAAAAGCAATCGAGAGAGGAGCAATCCTAAGAGGAGCACCAGCACTGACAATGGAAGGCTCCATATGCGGGATCTCAAAGCTCGGTGTAAGCTTCAGCAGCTTCCCGTTCAAAAGCATTTCACTGCTCCTGAGGTCTCCACCTTGAGCTGTGAGATGGTATTCCTCCCTCTCCCCATGTTGTCCTTGTTCATTCGCTGAAGCGAAGCTGAATCCGCCCGAGCGAGGTTGATACAAGTTCAAGTCGCTGGTGACCGCGACGTCGAAGGCGGTGGAGTTAGACAGGTTTATCAGCAAGAGTGTAACACCCGACTGCAAGAACAAATCAACAGCAGCATGTAAGGTCGTGCGAGAGAGAAGACGGTGATTCTTCTTATCTTGCCTTCTTCTTGGAGATCGCGCGAGAGAAGAAGACAGTGATTCTTCTTATCTTGCCTTCTTCTTGGAGCAGTGAGCGTATGCACGAAGGTAAGGCGAGCCGTCGTGTGTTGTGTGAAGAACTCCCGGTCCCATCAATTGGTGCCAAAGCAAAGCACTGGTTGTAGATAAAATGGAACATAGAAGAGATCTCACTCTAGAACTGCAGCGCTTGACAGAAAACATCACACAAGTTCTGTGGAACAAACCCGTAGAAATCTGGGTTGGGGACGAAGGTTGTGGTGTCCAGGAGACAGTAGTTTCCTCCGATCAAAGATTGTCGACAGTAGACCTTGTGGTTGTACGTGGATGCCATGCCAAGCTGATCTAAATACCTACTCAGTGCAGAAAAGATTTTTAACGTAAGAAAATATCCGAACGTGATCATGTGGGCATCGATTGAACTCACCAGAATCCATCCACAAACGCATTGGAGACACTTTTGCCACCGCTGTTGTAGGCACCTCCGGACTCGCCGATCCAAGGAGAACTCCACGGGCCGAATTCCCCGACAGTGATCAAGGCATCTTTGAAGGTCTGAGCTACTTGATCCAGGTAATATGGATCCTGAATCTTGCGGATAAGATCCTTATCATTACCTGACCACAGAATTCGAGTAAAGACAGGAGCTCTTCTTGGATCATAAGCTTTAGAAGGATGAGATGATTCACCTGGGCCGAGGTTGTAGATATGGTGTGTTGCTGCATCAATGACACCGGGTCCTGATGTCTGAAGCATGTCAGCGAACCATTTCCGGTCGAAGAATCCTCCTGGTGCCAAAAGTTTTGGGTGTTGTTTGGATTGTCCATACAGATCATCGGTGACATTCTTCAGGACGATCATGTCCTTGCCATACTGCACAGCTTCAACACTTGCGGAAACTCCAGATCCAGAGAGCTCATTTCCTAGAGGATACACAAGGAAACAAAGCGCTGAGATGAGAAAGAGTTGCTCTGAATGCAGAAAGAAGTCTGATGACATTGCTGTGGCAATCACCTAGCTCCCAGGATTCGATAGTGTAGTTCTTAGACAAGGTATACTTGATGAAGTCACGAGCATTCGTAGGGTCCCATCGACCTTCATATAAATTTCCACTGGAGTTTGACTTCGACCTCCCAGCTAATGCATTCAGTCCAAAAGTAATTATGGAGCTGCAAACAAAGATCACAATAACCACATTTTAACAAAAACATTGGAATATTGAAGCTACGATGCAATCAAATTTGAAATAAGACCAACTTTTAGATGTAGATTACCCTGTACTATTGAAAAGCTTGTTGAGTTCATCCCATCTTTGCATGGGAAGACAGCCTTCGGTGAAGCCAAACAACCCATTCTTGTCAATCTTGAAGTCTGGGCATGCAAGGGCACTGTCACCCACTTTGTACAACACTTGGTCCTGCAGTGACCCTCCAATTCTAATCCTCAAAGACCCAAAAGCTGTGGCCACAAACAAAACCTTAATCTCATGTTTTTTGCAAACCAAGCTTACTAATTGGATTAAAGGGGAGAAGAATGATAGCTTCACCGACCTTTAAGAGCATTGACTAGAATGGGATTGTTCAAATCCTGCAAAATATGCAATTTCAAATCATCTGTTGCTATCAGGTTAACAAAAAATGAGTGCACAGGGATGCCTAAAAGTGATGTACCATTAAAACCATAAAGAAAAAAACATTAATATGCACGTACATCTATTTGAGCAATGGATTATTAACCTGCCTCATATATATCATCCAGAAGAAACCTTTGATATGTATATTGGACCCTTTTTTTTTTGGGGGGGGGTATTGACAACTCAGGATATCAAAATAAAAAAACGATAAATGTGTTATCATCTATTTGATCAGTATATACACGCTAACAAAAGTGAAGATCACCTTTGTTGCACATCAAAAAGAAAGATTTGATATAAATCAATGATCAACTAAGTGAAAGGACATACATACATATATCTATATATATATGTATGTATATATTCCTCTGTGGACAGTTCTTCATATCTGACATGAAACATGAAATCACAGGATAGAACCTGAGTTCCAGGTTACTATGTATCTTGGCGAGCATATGAAGAACGTGCATCAAGCAATACATCGTTGCATGATACTTCACATGCATGGAATGCAGATCAAAGAGCAGGAGAGTGAGAGACAAATACCAGGTTGAGAATGGATGCGTTTCCCCAGGGACACATGCCGTAGTTGCACTTTTCCGGTGGCCACCAATCCATGGTTGCACACACGAAGTTATCATCCGTTTTCGCAATGGTGGTCACTGCCTTGATAGAGACTACTGTCGCTTCAAGGGTGGGAGATAAACCAGAAAAGAGAAGAAGGAAGAGGAGGGGGCCGGCGAAAGATAAAGAGGGCGGCATTGTTTTGTGCATGAGGAAGACACGAAGATGAGATGTGAGCTCAGAATAGGAGGAAGGGGGGCGAGGGAGGCTTTAAGTAGGAACGACGAAATGGAGTTGTTGTGCTCTTAGTTTTAGATAGAGATGAGAGGATGAATCTGTTAAAGAGTCCCTTCACTGTTCAATTCTAAAAGATAACGTAGCGATTGTCTAAGATAGCGTAACCAAATGTTGATGTTGATATGACTTTAGAAGTATTCCCTTTTTATGTTTTTTTACTATTTGGATTTCCATTTTATTATTATTATTATTATTATTATTAGGTGAAAGTGGTGGGTGAATGAAGAAGGAATTTAGTCGGCCTTTGGCAAGTGGACCAAACCGATATTTTAACATAATAAATTTATCAGATAGGCTTTAAATTCTCATATTTAATAATTATATAACGTGTAGCCATGATATATAGTTGACTTATTAACTTGATATAAATCTGGCGTAAAATTTATAAGATGTGGAATTATAGTATAATATTAGATTAGGTGTGAAAAGAATATATTATACGGGGAATTAAGCCTATTTTCATATTAATTCTTTAAATAATACTCTTCATTTCTAAGACAGTTGCACACTGATTTCCCATGGCCTGAACCCGATTTCATTCCTTATTTAAAAGAAGAATATTCTTATCAGTATGTCTTATTTTATAATATATATTAATGAGTGCGTTTGCAATTACAAGATGCTATTTGTGGAAATGATATTAGTCATTCCCTTCTGTGCACAATTGATGTACATTCTCATTCTCGGAATTCTCGTTATGCACAGGATTTAAATATTATCATATAAATCTTATATGGTAAGAGAGAGAGAGAGAGAGAGAAGAGAATCTAATAAATCTTATATATGAAAAAAAAAGAACAGTCGAACACGAGCAGCAAGGATCACAGAACCCCCCCACCACGACACACCTCAAATTTACTATTTTATTTTTCCATACCTTTTAGGAAAATAGAGAAGAATAATCTAAAGATCATCCATCCAGTTGAATGAATGGCCAAAATGTTTAGAAACACAAATCTACATTCCACTTAAAAAAAATGCAGGGTCGAACACGAGCAGCAAGGATCACAGAACCTCCCAGCCACTACGAGGAGTCAAATTTACTATTTTATTATTCCATACCTTATAGGAAAATAGAGAAGAATAATCTGACAAGTCTTTCCACATCATGAAGTCACGAACATGAGATTTGGTGATCAGCTGATGGATGAAGAAACATATCAAAGAAAACCTAAAGATCATCCATCCAGTTGAATGAATGGCCAAAATGTTTAGAAACACAAATCTACATTCCACTTAAAAAAAATGCAGGTAGAGATGAAAGCTGAAGCTCTACAAACAAATAAATCAGTAGCCCTCGATAAAAGAAAATGCCATCCAACTATTTCATGAAAAGTATCCAGCGTTCACAAAGGAAACAAGCAAATGATAGGAAATCAATTATAATTTTAAGTACACACCTGCCGAAATAATTAAACTGAAGAAAATTTTGTACCATCAGAATCATCCATCGCATGGGCGTAGAATTAGCCAGAGGACGATAGAGAAAATATTCATATAAATATACAAGAACAAATAGTTCTATGACAAACAAATATTTAGGTGAACTCATGACCATAACATTTTGCCAGATTCAATAGCTTTATCCTCCCTGACAAGTTCCCCAAGACCATGGATGATACAGAAAGGAAAAATGGATTGTCCCGATATATAAGGTTCTCGATTACACAATTTCTTCACAAGGCAGGACAGCCCCTAATTCACATAATTTACAAAGGGAAGACACAAAAGGCTAAACCGATTAGATTTGATTAGGATACCTAATTGTAGAGACCAAAGCTTTTAACTCAGAAAAATGCCTCATGAAGGGCAACACAAGATAAAGCATGGAAGCAATTACCAGACACTAATCAAGAACTGCCGAGATCACGACAGCTAGGTTTTCACTTATCCCAAGGTTCTTTTCCAAACACCTCCTCTATCACGTTACATGTCGAAAAGAAGTCATCTTTCTCTGTTCCACAGCTATACCTCATATCCCATGATTTTAGATCATAATGGCCATCAAAGAACCCATAATCTGATAACCCACCCAGACCATCATTGCGGTGCTCGTTGTGCAAGTCCTCGTGGTCCTCACTCAACCCATGATGCAAGTCAGATATATCAACAGCATCACAAGAAACAACCCCATTGTGCTGGCCCTCATAAGATGTGCATGAATCATCCTGAATGTCATGCTCCTCCATAAAATGGTGCAAATTGCTCGCAGCCATGCTAGAATGAAGGGTTGACTCACCAACAATGTGTCTGTTTATATCACCAGAGGGCTGTTTCTCACTGTACCCAGCAAGGTGGTAATAAACACAATCCTCTACATCATCATCTTCCTCGGCTATTTCTGCTTCCTCAAGATCATCTTCTTCACCAGCAACATCTTGATCTGCTGGAGGAGATTCGACGACAGAATCTTCTTCTTCCGTCGAAGATTCACCATCATCACTTTCTTGCCATTCATCATCATCACTGTCTACATGCAGTGGATCCAATCTATTCTGTTCAGCTCGCTTTCGAAGCATGAATACGTTGAAGTAGTAGCTTATTAGTTCTTTACTACTTCGAGTAGGAAACACCTGAGGCAATTTCTTCCAGAAGTTCTTGCCCAGCGATGCAGGATTTAATAACACAACTTCATAAAATAGTTGTTCCTCCTCTTCAGTCCATTTTTCAGTTAAAACCTCGCCCATATTGCCAAAACCCAGCTCTAAAAATGTGTTGTGCCCCAACTTTTGCTTGAGCTTTTGTCTAGCTTGCATCACATGCTGCCTCACACATCTAATCGAACCCGCATCTAGGCAGCTACACTCCATCTTATGGTAGGCTAAAACATCTGAAGCCAATACCGCAGAATCAGGCATAGGCATTACACATGTCCCAACCCATTTATCACCATCATCCCCATCAATTACAACATTATCACACGACAGTGAAGTTGTCACTGGGGTCATTGGAGATGCACAAACATCATTATCCCTTGTATGGTTCTTAAAATCATGGGACCCCCACTCTGGAAGATCAGCCTGATGATTAGCACCAATAGGAACATGTTTCCGACCATGGTAATCAAAAACAGATGAATATCTATCCTCAACTTGATCAGATTCAGCTGCCTGACAGGTATCTCCATAATAACTAGGATAGGAAGGTATCCTAATAGATGAGTCCAAAGCAGGTTCTCGGCTGAACCAATTGCTGCTAGTTGCCTGATTAACAAGATCGCCAGCAACAGCAGCAGTCCCTCTATCCTTCCTGTCCTCAGAAGCAACTAGAAACATAATTGCACGATCAGACAAAAATTTTACTTTCCTTAAAAAATATATTACCTGATTAAAGCATGAAAATAGCTAAGTACTCAAACTACCTGAAGGTGACTCTGCGAAAGCACTGATGCAAATTTTGGACGAACACAATTGTAAATTTTGGTCCGCTTGCTTCGAACGCTTGCTACCATGTTCACAAGTCTCACCATCACAAAGAGGTCGTTTGCCATTATCTAACCAAATATCCATGCTAGTGTTGCCTGTTACCCATGACAGGCTAGGATTGCCACTGAGACCATTATGAGAGTTGTCATAGGAATGATCAGCAGTCTCGTTCTCAAAATCTTTGTGACAGCTCAAAAAATCCTTCTTCCTTTCACCTTTAAATCAGAAGAAAATGATAAGGACATATGGGCTCATAACTCTACAACTTGCAGATTAGAAGTTTCCTTTAGTTACCTGAAGCTGGTGATTTAGCAGGGATAGCCAGAGATGGAGAATCTTCAGCATATTGTGCAAGTTGATCATCAGAAGCCAGATGTCTTGCATGCTGATAAGCAAATTGGTCAGATGTGTGATCAGCAGAAGATTGTTTGCTATGGTTGAACACCATCTTTAACCTGCATTACATAACAGGGAAAATAACTTCAAATGGACAAGTTACCAAGTAAAACAATTTAGGAGAATAAGTGATTAACAATATTGTATGACAATAAAAGTTCTGAAAATTATACAACTAGCCAACAAGTCAACATCAACTTAAATTCTATGCTGAATTCTTAATCGGGGAAATTTTAATAAGATAGAAGGAATAGCCAACATGGCAAAATCCCTATCGAATTAGTTACATTTTAAGCTTGTGCAACAAAGGAGCAACCTTACAATGCTTCCCTAGATCACAATAACAACTAGGTAAAGTGAAGATTTTGATTTGACCAATCATTAATGTATATCAACCTGATTATTCCCAAACTTGCTATGAAAGAAACCAAACAAGAATGAAGAGTTCACAAATGAGAAAGTATGATGGACAGCCTCAAATGCTAGGATAACATAGCTCACAAGAAGATGAGTGGCCAGCCACTGTAACTTGCCTCACATTCTGTCAGAAAGAATGTCCACAATCAAGGGAGAAAAGATTGGCTTCATAATGAATTATCAGGACAAAAACTTGTGTGACTTGAACTATTAACATGACCTATTTTGTTCTCCTCCATCAAGAAGCAATTTACTGCATCTCTTAGGCAAGAAAATTTTGCAGATATACTAAAATAGGTGAATAGAGATTTTGACCAGTGACCATTAAATACATCATGCTAGACTGAAGGGTAAAAGGAGGATTGCAGTCAGGTGCACATCCACAGTATGATCACGCTAAAAGGAAAATGTAAGCCTCAATCTAAGTTGATCCTATTTGTCCATTCATTGGCAGAAATGTCACAAAAGTAAAACAGGTTTGGTGCCAATACCAGTTGGTGAACAAACTGGTAGAATACCAATATGGATCAACATACCAATACATACAGTCAGTACCAGTTGTCATCACATCCTACATGAATTGTTCCTAAGATGCAAAACTGTGACAATCTTTCCACAACCATCCAATCCAGAACAGTATAAAAGTAAACTAATGTTCTTCAAAAAAAGATTTCAATTGATTTCATAAAATAACAATTGTACTGTCTGACAAAAAGCAAAAGAAGCTCTATCAACTTGCATTAGAAATCATAAAATATTAGGTCTCCTCGCAACAACACCTGGCAATAGATGAGTAGATGGTCTTCTCTGTGCCAAAATCGCAATTAATATCAGAAGGCTGAACTGAAAAAACAATAACAAAAACAGAAGATAACAGCAAAGATGCTGAGTAGTATCCTCTCAAAATACCATCTCATAACATATAACAAAGCATCAAAGTGAGTAAATCATAAACAAATGTCAATCAGTTCATGCCACATATCATTATCAAAATCATCACGAGTCTCATGTTCATAAGATGGAGTAGGTTGGGCAATCGATAGTGCACTCAACGGATGGAGAGGTCTTACCTCACGGGATGGACTCCTTATGTTCCCAACAATGAATAGAGATAACCTATATCATATTCCCTTTAGTAGATGATGTGGTGCCTCTCATTTGCCAAAGTGAGAATACATTCCTTCCTACAACGACAGAACTATCTCTGAAAGCCCACTAATAGCCTAAGGGAATTGCCCTACCAATATTGGCCTACGAGAAACATAGTCCTCATATCACAGCTTATATCAGTCATTTTCGTCATATAATCGAATTTCACATTAAAATTTCATCAATTTCATTCAAATCACTAACGAATACATCAACAAATCTTTGAAATCCATCAAACATCCATATCATCAAATGTCGATTCATCTACAACACCTAATTGGCTTAAACTCTAGCAAAAGCGGTCCAATTGACTTGAACCGAATTGATTACAGGTAAAACCCAACTGAATGGCATCAAATTAACATAAAACCAGCCTTCAACCTATACTGGTCTAATTGGATTTGGGATGGTCAATTTAAGCTTAACAGACTTAAACCAATCAGAATTGATCTGGAATCACCTGGAACCGGCCAAGCCGATCTGGTTCAGCCACCATACAGGACACAGACCGAGGCACAAAGGGCTACAGGATGGGCTATGAAAGGGCCACAAATGTTCAGCCATTGTGGCCCATGAGCGGGACAAACTTGAGATATAACAGAAGATTTGAGCTGAACCAAACTGCGTGCATAGGTGCTACGGCTGGGCCACTACTTGTGTGGTAAGATGGTCACAAGCTGGACATCAATCAAGCCACAGCATTGGGCCACAAGCTGAGTAGCACCAAGCCACACTAAGCAGAATCTAAGCCAAGTCATATCAAGCCAAGCCATGGGCATGGGCCATCATGCATTGGCCCGCAGAGTTGTCAAATACAATGAATCTGCATTAGCTGATAAGCCGCTGGGTTGACATGGTTCAACCCATCCACCTAGCTCAGGTCAGATTCAATTCTAATCCTAAATTCAATTAAATTCTCATCTTCATTCTTTTTTCAAAAATTTAAAAATTGATTGGTTTAATAACTTAAAACATGTATTAGCAGGAAAAAAAAGAGTAATTGTCAAAATCATATTATTACTAATTTAATTTTTAATCTATTTTCATAAATTAAAAATTCCAATAAATTCAAATCTGAATTTTTATAAGAATTTTTATAACAAGAACATCATACAAATTATTTGCAGATCATAGAAAAAAACAACCATAGATCTAATATACAACATAAATTCAAATATTCAATAAAAGCTTTTATTTAATCTACTATCTATATTTCAATACTAAGATCATGCATAAATATCTTCTTTTGAATTCTAAAAATCATAAACAACCAATGTTAAATTACTAAAAATACAAAATAATTATAAACATGATCAAAGAAAAATTATAAATTAATTTTTTTATAAATAATAATAGTAACTAGAGGAAAGTTAGAGAATCTACCTCTAGCTCTAGAGGAGAGTCAGAACCAACCTCTCCCAAAGATCTTACTCCCTCATGATCTCCTTCACTGTTTAAGAACCTAGAGCTTCTATTGAAGCATGAGGGATCAGCCCATCATTAAATAAAAGGGAGCATTTCCCACTAAGGAAATCAATCATTATATTTTTAGAAATAATAACTAATTAAATAAATCTATCCTATCCTAACTGACCAACACTAATCAAGAATTATATCTCCACTAGGAAAATATTTCGTTACACTTATCCAAACAAGGAGGCAACTAACATAATTTGGATAAAATTATACTTTAAAATACTCCAATTTTAGAAAAACAAATTAAAAATATTTGGGAGTTACATTCCTTCCCTTAAGAAAATTTGGAGCCCAAAATTGCTTTACCTTAAGGAAATAAATGTGGATATTGCTCTATGATATCCTCTTCCTTTCCCAAGTGGTTGGTGTTGCTAATGAACTTTAACATAACATATGTTCCTTTCCAAAATTTCCTTAATATATTTTGATATTAATCAACTTATATTACCGCATAAGTTGACATGTAAATAACATGAAATGGTTCTCAAATATATTTTCGAAGCATCGAGACATGAAATACAATATGAATGCCTATAAGTGCTAGGGCAAGGTCAATCGATAGGCCACATACCTGAGATTCTACAAAATTTCAAAAGGATCAATAAATCTTAAAGTTAGTTTACCCCTCTATCCAAATCCAATAACTCCTTATATCAGGTATACTTTCAAAAAGAAGTAATCCTTAACCTCAAATTCTAAGTACCTTCTTGTTCAATCCGCATAGCTTTTCAATTGACTCTCTCTTCGTTGACTGAGGTCAAAGAAGCTTTTGTTCTCCAACATCATCCCAATACACAGGTGACCTACAATTTCTTCTGTAAATTTCAAAAGAGGCCACATGGACAGGCGAAGTCAATTAGGTGCACATTCTTATTCAAATTACCTCCTAAATGCAAGGTACAAGCTCTTACGAGATCATATAAGGTTTGTATTGTCCTTTTCAAATTAACTATCTTCTTGAGAATCAAATATTGTACTAATTTCAAATTGAGCACCAAAGCCTTTTGTAAGTGACATAGGACGAGTAATAAAGGATTTTTTCAATGACAGAGGACTAAAAAAGATAGGTAGAAAATAATAATACCTGAAAGATAATAAAAAATAAAAGGATAACTACTAGACTCGCTCTAGCTCAGAAAGGAGCAAACTCCCAAAGTGAAGGCCTCGCACCTCCTCCGTATGTCTCATACTGGTCAATGGAATCATAACATTAAAAAAAGAAATGTGGCCTCATATTCCTCACACAAAGTGGTAAGAAACTCAATTTATAAATTGATCCATTTCTAATGATCTTCATTACAATGCTCTAGTCATTTTAATATAGGCTCCAATACAAAAAAAAGTAAAAGTAAAGAAAACTATACTTACATAAAATCAAATTTTCCTCTAATGAAGAAAATATTCTTGACTTGATCTCAAGAATAATCTTTCCTTTTTAATATATCCTTCATTGATAGATTTTTATCTTCATATAGATGAATCCTTAAGATCTTTAGCCAAGATTTGTAATCTTCAATTAATATTTCTTTCTTTTTTCTCTGTATTTGTTTTCTTTTTTTCAACTTGAATAGATATTGTCATGTGACAACTTATAACATATACAAAATTCCCCTAAACTAATCAATAAACAAACTTAATTGCTCCTGCATCATATGCTTCCACTGTGTACGAACTCGCCCCGAGTTCATATAATTAAGATTTAGATTGACGTACATCTTGGCTAAATCAAAATCTCTGATACCAATCAAGTAATAATAGATTTTTTTTTATGACAAAGGACAAGAAAATTGGTAAAAGAATAATAATAATAGAAAAATAATTGGATATTTATCGTACTCACTCTAGCTCAAGGAGGGAACTCCTAGGATTAAGGCCTCGCACCTCTGCACGTCTCCCACGTGGACAATAAATCATTAAAAAATATATATATGACATAGCACCACTAACATAGAAGAACTCAAGTTAATGATTATTTATGATGATCTTCATTACAATGTTCTAGCCTTTTTATAGGCCCAAGTACAAGAAAAAGATGTAGAAATAAGAAAAATTACAGTTGAAACAAATCAAATTGCCTTGTTAGTATGAACACTGACATGGTACATGACATATAGCAATCCAAGCTGTGTTGCATGCATGGCCCTTAGTATTCCAAAGAATGGTACATCGATGAGATTATATTACCATATTGCATAATTTCTATACAACCTCACAATAGTCTTATTGTACATGTGGAATATGCAATCATATGCATCAAGAACATAAACACTAAAACGTGATCATGTGTGAATATATGGACTTAGTACTATATAGTATATACACTGTCATTTTCAATACTGATCAATGAAAATATAGCATTAATTGCTTAGACTTTTACTTATTTCATAAATGACAAAATGTCAACCAATAAATTTTTGATATGATCGGTGTAAATCTACCTACTACATATTTGGATTTGACCACATCATTTGTTACACTTAAATATCTAGATCTTGGATACTTAATGCGAACCACATTTGTCACTGCACATACTATATGTGAATAAGATACCCTGACTTTCTGCAGATTAAGACCACTTTTTAGAAGGCTAGTGCTCATGATGTGTCCATGACAACATCATACTCCATGCTGTCACCTGGCAGAACAAGTCAGCATACATAGCAAGGCAATACTGGCTAAGAGAAAACTGGGATAATAAGCATGTTAAAGGCACAAAACTTTTGAATTTTGCATCATTAAGATGCTTTTGGGTGATGAATAATTGTCATTTTACTCCTTCATATAGATAATATACCTTTTCCTATCTAGAATAGCACACAAAACAAGTAATATTTCATCAAGTGTTTTTATGGAAAGCCATTTTGCATAAGCACCCACATTTTTATAATTAACAATAAAACATGAAAATTATGAAAATGCATAAAATTGTGCATAGAAAAAGATGCAAACCCCAATAAATTTCCTCTTTAATCAACATAGGTATCTAGAACAAGAATGTATTTCCAGACAATATAAAATTAAACTAGGAGCAACAAATAAATTTCTGCAGTGTTAAGAAAGAATAATTTACTTGCCAAATAACTGAAAGCATAAAGACAGGCAATGGCGCTTTGTGCTGCAATTTACCTTTAAGGAGTAATCCAACAAAAGATCTAGCGCTCCACGGAACAGCAGTCAATTAACAAAATTAGATCAAAGGTTACAAGGAAATGGCAAAAAAATATTGAAGAAAAGATGTCCTAACCCAACCAACAAGCTGACACTTGCCTATTTCAGATATTAAAAAAAAAGTTATAAAACCTAGGACCTAATTACTCCCGAAAATAAGTCCTAACAAGCAAATTCAATCAAGACACCTTAAATTCGACAGGTAAACAAGATTTACCCCAAGAAATTGGTAGCATCAGAGAGCTTATTTGTCAGAATTGAAGCAACCCGATCTCGATGCCACAGGTGTAACGAATAGCACTAAACGCGATAGGGGAAAGGCTGCAAAGAAAATAAGTCCTAACAAGCAAATTCAATCAAGACACCTTCAATTCGACAGGTAAACAAGATTTACCCCAAGAAATTGGTAGCATCAGAGAGCTTATGTACCAGAATTGAAGCGACCCGATGTCGATGCCACAGGTGTAACGATAACATTAAATCGCGATAGGGGAAAGGCTGCAAAATCCAAAACAAGATGATGGAAGAGGAGATCTAGGAACAGGGATTCGACAACCCAGAGGATCGAGAACACGAAACAAACCCTAACCCTCGGATCGATCTCACCGACCAGGTAACCAATCAGGACAAATCCAAATAGGGCAAACACTGAAGGTTAATTTAAGGATCTATTGATGCAACAGATCCGGAGATAGAGTGGCGACGTCGAGGTCCCAACAAACTCTAACCCTAGAAGCGTTCGCACGCTTCGAGTGGCGACGAAATCGGTACCGATCGAAACAGGACGACGAGCTCGGATCGAAGACGTCGTTGATTTGGGGATTTGGAGTAATAATCGGAGGGAAATCTGGATCAAAATTCGTGAATTTGGCTGCGGAAAGACCGAAGGGGGGCAAAAAGCAGTAATTATCGAACACGTTCGTCCTTTTATTTAATTACCATATTATTTCTATCCTGTGTCGCGACGCTGTTAGGTGGTGGGTTGTTAAAGCCGACCTAATTTACTAAAATAGCCTAACACGTTGTTTAAATGACGCAATAGTGTTTTCTCCTTATTAGTTAAAAGTGTTCACCTAAAGAGTAGTTTAGACTAGAAATTGATTTATGGTATTTATAAAGATAGTATGGGTAAATAGCATATAATAAAGAGATTATTATTTGTAACCATATTTGTATTATTTACAATTGCATGCTAAGAATGATTGATATTTCTAAGTTTTTCCTTTGTCGATTCTAATAAAATATTTCAAGCTTTATCTAAAACCTTTTTTTCTCTTTTATTTCTTCTCCTCCTCCTCCATGTCCAGTGAGATCGATGACGATGACATTCGTAGCCGATAAAACTGGTGGTGACGGAGGAGAGAGCATTAACGATAGCAAGCGATGGAGAGCAAGCATGAGGCAATGATCGATGATAACGATTGATGAGGCGTTTAAATGACACAATAGTGTTTTCTCCTTATTAGTTAGTAAGTGTTCACCTGAAGAGTAGTTTAGACTAGAAATTGATTTATGGTATTTATAAAGATAGTATGGGTAAATAGCATATAATAAAGAGATTATTATTTGTAACCATATTTGTATTATTTACAATTGCATGCTAAGAATGATTGATATTTCTAAGTTTTTCCTTTGTCGATTCTAATAAAATATTTCAAGCTTTATCTAAAACCTTTTTTTTCACTTTTATTTCTTCTCCTCCTCCTCCATGTGGTGACGGAGGGCATTAACGATAGCAAGAGATGGGGAGAGCATTAATGATAGTGCGAGGTCGACGACGATGACATTCTTAGCTGACAAAACTGGTGGTGACGGAGGGGAGAGCATTAATGATAGCAAGCGATGGGGAGCAAGCACGAGGCAATGATCGATGATAACGATTGATGAGGAGAGCTAGCGACAATAGTATGCACAAGCGACAAAGAGTGATGAAGGGCAAGCCGTGGGTAGAGATCGACGATAATAAGCTATGGGGAGAATCTGAGGTAGCAATGTGTGCAACGATATCAAGTGATAAGAGGCAAATTGAGGTAGTGATCAACGATGGATAGTGGGGAGAGTCGAAAACAGCTATCCATAGGTGGTAGGGAGCAATGGGAAAGACAAGGGCAACGATTGATGACAAAGAGCAATAGAGACAAGCTAAGGGTGGTGATTGTCACTTTTATTTCTTCTCCTCCTCCTCCATGTGGTGACGGAGGGCATTAACGATAGCAAGAGATGGGGAGAGCATTAATGATAGTGCGAGGTCGACGACGATGACATTCTTAGCTGACAAAACTGGTGGTGACGGAGGGGAGAGCATTAATGATAGCAAGCGATGGGGAGCAAGCACGAGGCAATGATCGATGATAACGATTGATGAGGAGAGCTAGCGACAATAGTATGCACAAGCGACAAAGAGCGATGAAGGGCAAACCATGGGCAGAGATCAACAATAATGAGCTATGGGGAGAATCTGAGGTAGCAATGTGTGCAGCAACATGAAGTGATAAGAGGCAAATTGGGGTGATAAGAGGCGAATTGGGGTAGTGTTTAGCAATGGATACTAAGAAGAGTCGACAACAGCTATGCATAGGTGGTAGGGAGCAATGGAAGATAAGCTAAGGGCAACGATCAATGACAAGGAGCAATAGAGACAAGCTAAGGGTGGTGATTGGTAACAACGATCAATGAGAAAAGTTAGTGATAGTACGCACTAACCTTCCAGGCTTGTAAAATCAGACCCACCATTGATCCCAACGCCACCTTAGGAAGACCATTTAGGTATAAATATCTATGGATTTTACCGCACTTGTATAAATTAGTTCCATGAATCAACATTTGATAATGAAAAAGAAATGCTTGGTACTAATTTATTTTGATTTAACTAGATGATGTTATTTAGCTTTTTCACATACAACGTCAACATCATATAGTAATTAGATGTCATTATTGAGGCATTAGATGCCATGTTCTTATGCTAGAATAATATGATAATAAACTCTATCTCGATTGATTAATTCATTATTATATAAGTGATAGGTCTCAATTTTGAATTCATGTGTGAGCATCAAATATACTATTTAATATAATAAAATATTTTTTATTTAAAAAATATATTGTACTGCATATTTCCACTAGGATATGATAAATGAGTATTTTGTACATTTGACATATTACATGAAGTCATAATCCAATAATACTAATGTAAAAATTTATTGAAAACTCTAGATAGAGAAACTCTACTAGGGTTTTGCCGGCGACGACGACCTCATTGGTGACGTTGTGTCTCACCCTCCGCTTCCCTTCTCTTCTGATGCGGGTGCAGTCAAGAGCATTATTACTTTCATATGCAGGTGGTGGTGCAAGTAGGGGGTGCTGTTCTTGCTTTTTATCATCTTCGTTTCTACTGATTGCATCAAGTAGACAAATCCAAGGTTCTGATATACAACTTGGTCCATTTCTAGCAACTAATGGCGAGTTGAAAAGCTAGACTGTATACGATGGATGGCATATATTCTTCACAAACGTCATGTTCATGGATTAACAGCTACCATATGGTGAACAGGCACATCAAAATAAGTTGAAAAGCTAGACTATAAACGAAGGATGGCATATATTCTTCGCAAACTTCGTGTTCATGGATTAACAGCCACCGTATGGTGAACAGGCACATCAAAATAGTTGTTTGTTTCAGAGAACATACTATCGGCATGCTCTGTCGACTTAAACAAAATAAAAAACAATTCAAGTATTTTGTATATTCATACCTATCTCATATTATAACCATTCTAATATTAAAAAAAAATTAAATATAAATAAACAAATAACTAAACAAATAAAGAATCATACTACTTCTCAAAAAAATCCTCAATTCACAAATAAAAGTCGAACAGTCCATTCGAGAAGGCAAGGAAGGCCCAACACCACCACATGAGTCCCCTGATGCATTTAATCAAGGAGCTTCCACCGGGAGGCTAGTTACCATCTTTGGTGCAAGCTTCTTTAAATAACATATTCTATAAATTCTTTAAAATACTGCTTACGCTAAAGAAAACAAAAGGTCTGATCGACTGACGAGTCAACTGTTCAAGAGAATGGATATATATATATATATATATATAAACAAAAAAACTAAATTCTTTCCCTCTAATTTCTCACATTTCTCGGATATTAAGAAAGAAAAATAGTTTTCTAAGTGCTTAGTGTTGGTGAACCTTTACGTTATGGTTGAGGTATCAATATGGCTCGGTTCAGTCCCGGATGCGCAACGGTGCCCATGCGGATGCTCGGGTGGAGGAAGCGAGTATCAAGTCTTCTCTCTTAACGAGCGGCCTGCTTTTTCGTTATTGAGCTCCTGTACATAGGTCGAGGTCGGGAGGGAGATTTTTCAACTCGACCCATTCGAAGCTCAAGCTAGTGTTGAGTGGAGTTAGGGAGAGTTGAAGTGTTCGAAGTCTGACCCCTGACGCTGGTCAAGAGGTCGGTTTTTATACCTGCGAACGAAGGTCGATCGTATATGCTCTGTTAATGGTCGTCGACTCCTCGAGTAGTCGACTCGTACCTTCCATGCGAGCGACAATCGATCTGCACGGATCGGCACCGCGTGACGTTGTTTCGAGCTTTTCGGAACAGCTTTGTACTATGCGATGCTGTCTTGTACGGGCTCGGACAACGCAGGAGTAGGCGGCCGTCATATCGAAGTCCGAGGTATTATGTTGATGCAATGTACCATATCAACCCCTGAGGCTCCACATTGGCGCTAACATGGTTGTTGATTGTTATCACGGGGGTAGTACCAGAATATGCCCTATCACTTAGGTCCAAATAATTTGCCCAAAAGCTTATGATTGCAACACTTGGAAACCAACTAATGGTTGCATGCCGACATGCACCACAAGTTGTTGCAAGCTACGTCTTTCAACCTTTCATATTGGGTGTTAGTCCAAACACACATGTTAGGCACTTTGTGATAAGGACATTACTCTACTTAGTTAACAACGAAGAATAAGACACCGATTGAACGTGTGAAATGTGTCGTCCAATCGAAAGTACCTATCACCATCCGATCTGCCTTATTTCTTGGGAGATGTCGGTGCTCGAGATGGTACCTACCTACCTACCTACCTCCATAAATTAATTGAAACTATTTGATGGTACCATTTGCTTTTATTTACCTTCCAAATTTGTGTTGTCAAAGTTTATGATTTTAACAAGGTATGCAAATTAATGTCTCCCAGTGGCCTCTCAAATGCTACGTCGAGTGACGACGGTGATAGTAAATTGTAATGTAATGTCTAATAGTAAATTTAAAATTAAAAAAAAACATGCATAACTTATAAAATATGAAGTGAGTGACGACGATGATAGTAAATTGTAATGTAATATCTAATAGTAAATTTAAAATTAAAAAAACATGCATAACTTATAAAATATGAAGAAAATAAGACTATATATTCCTAACAATCAACCTCACGAGGAGGTCATTCTCAAAGCACCTCAATCAATCTAGATGAGATCAAACGGATGCCAGCTCCCATATCCAAATCCGACGGTCCACGCTTGCGGAAGCTAGTAAAATCGACGGCCCATGTCACTCTGGCGTCACGCTTACCCTGTCATCCAAGCCACCCGCCACGTGTCTTCCGATTCTTATCCTTCCCGACGCGTTGACGGCCCCACGCGAGCGTGGACTGATGCAGTTTCCAAATGACAAAGAAAAAGCGACGCGGCACTCGCTTTTCACGGTCCGTCTGCAACACCTCAAATTTCAGCTCACGGAATCGAATAGTGGGCCCCGCTTCCTGGGTGCCCTGTAAATTGGGTGTTCCGTGGGTGCCTTCAGCAGTGCCGTTTGGATTTGTCCACGGTGGGAGAGAGCACCGGCAGGAGCAAAGCAGTGGGCCCGAGGAAGAACCTAGAGAATATACGCGGTTTCTGGATACCCATTTCGTAAGCCACGAGATCTTGATAGACTCGGGTTGGCCTATCGGTTTATTGGGGGTGTAAATGTGTGTTTTCTAATAAGATGTATCTTTAGATGAGAAAAAATATAAAAAGAGTGGGAGTCGAGTGTAGTAGTAGAAGCAGAAGAAGACGACGAAGAAGCGCTCTCCCAAAAAAGTCCCTTTGGTTCTAGAAAATTACTTTTTTAGTCTCCGTCGTCTCTCCCTCGATAACCAGGGCTAGGGTTTCTTTTTCCGTCCTAACGTTGGCGTAGGGGCTCCGATTCCCCTTAGGATGCGCCGGACGCTGGCGATGCCACGACGCCGGGTTCCTCCTACCTCCCTAGTCCGTGTCTTCCTCCTCATACTCCCATTCGCCGCCGCCGCCGCCGCCTCCGCCGTCGTTTCTTCGTCCTCACTTGATGCCGCTTCCCGCTTGGCCGAGAGGGTTGCCCTCCTTCAGTTCAAGGCCTCTGTCGTCTCCGACCCCGCCGGTCTCCTCACCCCCTGGTCCAACGCAAGCGGCTCCGACCACTGTGTCTGGCCCGGCGTCTCCTGCGACGCGAGATCGAGGGTCGTGGCCCTCAACATCTCCACCTATGGTAGTCGTTTCCCTTCGTCATGCTCTCGGTCCGGCCCGTTCTGGCGGCGCTGCCCGGACTCATGCAGGCGGTTGTCCGGAAAGCTGAGCCCCGGCATTGGAGCGCTTTTGGAGCTTAAAGTCCTCTCCTTTCCGTTCCATGCCTTCCGTGGCGAGATCCCTAGTGAGATCTGGGGATTGGAGAAGCTCGAGGTGGTCGATTTTGAAGCCAACCTGCTCTCCGGCTTTCTCCCATCGAATTTACCACGTAGTTTAAGAGTGCTGAACCTGGCTTCGAATCTGATTCGTGGTGAGATCCCACTGTCTCTTTCTAGTTATGTTCGTTTGGAAACCCTGGACCTCTCTGGCAACCAGCTCAATGGCACAATCCCTGGTTTCGTTGGCCATTTTCTTAACCTCAGAGAACTATATCTATCTTCGAATCAGCTCAGTGGTTCGATTCCAGATGAGCTGGGAGATGGTTGCCGGAGTTTGCAGCATTTGGACCTGTCCGGTAACATTCTGGTCGGTAGCATTCCTGGTAGCTTGGGAGATTGCAGTGAGCTCCGCTCACTCATACTATCATCTAATCTGTTGGATGATGTTATTCCTCCAGAGTTGGGCCGGTTGAGAAAGCTCCAAGTTTTAGATGTTTCGAGGAACTGTCTGAGTGGCCCTGTGCCTGCTGAACTTGGAGGGTGCTTTGAGTTATCTGTTATCGTGCTTTCAAACCCGTACAATCCGACAATTCTTTCTGATAATTCAAGCAATGTTGACGCTGATGAGTTCAATTATTTCCAAGGTAGGATCAATGAGAATATCACAGCCCTGCCAAATCTTAGAGTGCTATGGGCACCGAAGGCGATGCTGCAAGGGGAGATTCCAAGCAGTTGGGGTACTTGCGAGAGCTTAAAAATTGTTAATCTAGGGGAAAATCTCTTCACTGGGGGTATTCCCAAAGCATTTGGTCAGTGCCAGAATCTGAAATTTCTTAACTTGAGCTCAAACAAGTTGACGGGTTGGCTGGGTCAGGATCTTCCTGTCCCTTGTATGGATGTTTTTGATCTTAGTGGTAATCGTCTGTCTGGTTCCATCCCAAGCTTTAACTTGAAATCTTGCCCTTCATCAAAGTTGCTGCTAGATGACCTAGGGTCTAGGTATTCTTCATTCTTTTCATATACAACACTGGCTGCCATCTCGTTGGATATGTATGATTTTGGTGATGATATTACAGTTTTCCATAACTTTGGACAAAATAAGTTCACTGGCGTCCTACCATCTTTACCACTTTCAACTGATAGATATGGGAAGGAGGTTGTCTATGCTTTCCTTGCTAATGGTAATAATCTTGTTGGGCCATTAAGTGATGTCATATTTAATAAGTGCAATGAGGTCAAAGCGTTCATCGTCAACTTAAGTAATAACTGGATTTCTGGACAATTTCCAACAGAAGTTGGTGCCATGTGCCTGCCTCTTGTGGTTTTTGATGTTTCTCGTAATAATATTACTGGAGTGATTCCTCAAGGTTTTGGATTCTTGGAAGGCATTGTCAGTTTAGATTTCAGCAGAAACCATCTTGAAGGTGAGATTCCTGCAAAGTTTGAGAATTTGAAGCATCTGCAGTATCTCTCACTGGGAAAGAATAATCTTAAAGGCAACATTCCTGCTGGTTTCGGTCAATTGCATCATCTTAAGTATTTTGATCTTTCTTCCAATTATCTTTCAGGGAAAATTCCCACTGACCTTGTCGACCTGAAGAATCTTACTATTCTTCTTCTCGACAACAATAATCTTTCTGGAACAATTCCTTTGAATTTAGCTAGAATGACATCTTTAACAAAGTTTAATGTGTCATTCAATAACTTGTCTGGGCCATTACCAATGAACGCCAGTGTGTTGACATGTGATAGTGTTCTTGGAAACCCTTTGATCCACTCTTGTCCTGTAAATACTGTATCTGTCCCATCACTTTCTGGCCGGCAAGGGCGCAGCACACAGGATTACACTGGTTCTTCGTCTGTAAGGCCAACAAATGATAGTAATAATACTGGTTTCAGCACTGTAGAAATTGCTTCAATAGCATCAGCAGCAGCCGTCGTTTCTGTTCTTTTAGCTTTAATTGTCCTCTACATATACACAAGAAAATGTGCGCCAAGATTTGCAGCCCAGTCTTCAAGAAGAAGAGAGGTTACACTTTTCACAGACATTGGAGCACCAGTTACTTTTGAGAGTGTTGTTCGAGCCACTGGCAACTTTAATGCAAGCAATTGCGTCGGACATGGAGGCTTTGGAGCAACTTACAAGGCTGAAATTTCACCTGGAGTATTAGTGGCCATAAAAAGACTTTCTCTAGGAAGATTTCAAGGAGTACAACAATTCCATGCAGAGATTAAAACACTTGGGAGATTGCGCCACCCAAATCTTGTTACTTTGATAGGGTATCATCTTAGTGAGGAGGAAATGTTTCTCATTTATAACTACCTTTCAGGAGGAAATCTTGAGAGGTTTATACAGGAAAGGCACAAAAGAGCTGTTGATTGGAGGGTACTCCATAGAATTGCTATGGATATTGCATGTGCACTTGCTTACCTGCATGACCACTGTGTGCCCCGTATCCTCCACCGGGATGTTAAACCAAGCAACATTTTGTTGGACAATTACAAAGCTTATCTCTCTGATTTTGGATTGGCAAGGCTTCTAGGCAACTCAGAAACACATGCAACTACCGGTGTAGCTGGAACTTTTGGTTATGTTGCTCCAGAGTATGCAATGACTTGTCGTGTTTCTGATAAGGCTGATGTATACAGCTACGGTGTGGTACTGATGGAGTTGATATCAGACAAAAAAGCATTGGATCCTTCATTTTCTCCATACGGAAATGGCTTTAATATTGTTGCTTGGGCTTGCATGCTACTCCGCCAGGGGCGGGCCCGTGAATTCTTCATGGAAGGGCTGTGGGATGTTGGGCCTCATGATGCTTTGGTGGAGACATTGCATTTAGCTGTCAGGTGTACAGTTGATTCACTTTCTATCAGACCGACTATGAAGCAAGTTGTTCAACGGCTAAAGCAACTTCAGCCTCCTACTTGCTAGCACCAATATTAGCTGCATGATTAACCCATTCAGTATTGGTTGTAATTTCGACTTCATGTGGTCCATTTTTTTTATCACCTTCAAGAAGAAGCTAAGTTGTAGCTGTTGCCAGTGAATTATAAAATTTTTTAGTCCTTTCTCAGAGGCTCACTGATATATCTGCAAAGGAAACAAGAAAAGGTCAGTTGTATATTAACCAGATTAATTGAGAGAGAATTTTCATAGACTTCTGTGAAGTATTTTTCCAACTTTTCTTTGGTAACTGACACATTTAGGTGGTTCCGCGACTACGATATTTGATTATTCTGCCCTAACAAGAGACATACAAAATACATGAGCATTATGAAATCCAAATGTTTAATAAATTGTTTTTTGTCAAGCACATGAGTTTTGCATACATGCTTGACTAAAAAATTCACCATGATAGCTAGAAATGAAATTAGTTGTTTCACCAAGTTATTGTTCTGTACTTCTATGAATATCATAAAAGTAATGTGTTGACCTTAATTATCAATGTTGGAAGAAAATATATATGCTTTATAATGTTCTGGAAAAATTACATTACTCATAGGTCATGTTTCTTTTGGATACTATGTGATGCTGACATACGTTCATGGAAGGCTCACATGGGAAGGGTGGAAACACAAGTGTAAAGGTAATACTTCTGCCTAACAATTTTTTTGTCAGCTTTATGATCTGTGTGATGCATCTGCTAACATTTTAAAGTTTCAGCCATCAGTGTAGGCTAGTTGGAAAATTTTCTACTAAGTTTTGCATTAGCAGAAAGAAACTGTAGGAAGTGTGTGTCTCACGGCCCTAGAGTTGAACTGACCTTGTTTATCAACTATTGTTCCCTTAAATGTGATGTCTTCGTCACTTCCTATACTTATGTTGCATTTCTTCTTATTTTACCAGGCTTAGACATAATTCACATTTTGAGGGTAGGCATTGGTATCGTGGGTGATGGTTTTGCTTGGACCATTACGTAATGGGTGGTATGTACAGTGGTAGGCATGAACTCGTGCCCCTGTTTTGGATAGTTCAGTTCCACAAATAGAAAAAGGAAAAAAATATTTCACAGGATTACAAGCCCTCTTCCCCGTAGTCGCTCATGGACAAACCTGTGAGTTGTTGCTGCTCGTCGCCCATCGCCTATCATCGACTTCAAGTATGCTTTTTCTCCTACTCTTACTCTTCTTCCTTTTCCTTATACCTTTTCTTTTATCGCCTTCTATTGTTCCTTCCTCTTCCTTCCTCTTCCTTCATTGCCTCCTCTTCTTCTTTATTCTTCTTCCTCTTCCTCATCACCATACCTTCCTTCCTCTTTTCCTTCTTCCTCTTCAAGTCTTTGGTACATACTAGTGTATCCTGCATCGATACATTGGTACCAACTGATTCGTACCGATCCGACTAGGGACCAATATGCGGTACGAGATAAAAAATCTCGGTGCAATAGTAAGGTTGCTTCTTTGCGAGAGATCATAGTTTGACTCAGAGAAACGACCTTTCTATATTTAGAGATAAGACTGACCTTCCCAAACCTCTCATTGGTGGGAACCTCTTGCATTGAATTATATCATTTGTGGGAGATACGCCCTTTTTATTTGGTTTGGATATCAACGGCAGTTAAATTTTCCTTTATCCTTTACCTGGGTTACCTGGGTGGATTATATCAATTGTTTTCTTCTTGTACTTACACAAGATGTAAATCAACAATTTCACCACTATAAGCTTTCATGGCAATGTTTAGTATCTACACTCGGCCTGTTGTGCATGTTTTAAATTTAAGGGCACTCGCACAAGGTGGATAATATTTCACTTTTCATAGGTCTCATAATCGATGCTTTTTTTCTAGTCAAGTTTACTGAGAGATGATTATGAGAATCTATGCTATCCAGAACTCATAGTTTTGATTGTGACATCGTTTCTGCATCATCAAACTTGTGATTCTCATCGTACAGTGAACCCAATCCTCCTTTAAATATGTAGGTCTTTTGCGCTTTCAGTTATAGCATATGATGTGTTTTGTGATACAAGGATCAAGCGTCAACCAGTAGATCCATTTTTGTTGTAGCTGTCTCTGCCTTGTTCTTTTATGTGCTCATTATGATATTGGTTTTTATTCTAAACATGTGAATCTTCTGAAGAACTTGTGAAAATAAAAAGAAGCAAACATGTTGCCATAAGACAGGTTGGATAATAACTATTCCATGTTGCAATTAGTTGTATCTTTAAATTAATTAATCTTTGTGATGATATTGATCTTTCTAGTTTGGAATTGGAAGGGGAAAACATTTCATGAGGAAAGAAGATATATAGAAAATAGTTTCATTATAAAATTGATCCCAGACCTAGTATTAGATCTTGAACTTCAAGCCAAATTTGAACCCTAACCGGACTCCATGAACTGGTAAGACCGTCGAATCGCAAGCAAAACCAAGAGCAGAAAGTCTTCATTAATGGATGCTGCAGATGACAGCATTATAACGTGGATGTGGTCCTACTTCCTATGTCTTATTTGTGCTTAGTGTTATGTCTGGTAATTGATTAATCCTTAGTTCGTCTGACTTTTAACGAGAATTTGTAATTGAGTTGTGTTCATTTTAGTCATCTAGTTTTTGTATCTAATGCCAAACAAAAACAAGAAGCACACCTGTGCATGTGTTTTTGTTGAATATTTTTCACTGCTAGTCTCAAACTTAGAAAAGGGAAGAGAGCTGCTTTTGAACAGCTAACAGTCAACAGAGTCTTTAACAGCTAACAGTCTAACCAGAAAACCCATGTCTCCTCTTTAAGATGTCAAAGGGTGATAACCTAGAACTATAAGCTAAAAGTTTCATCACACCATCCCATTCATCAATAAGCACTAGAACAATTGAAGTAGCCTCACTGGAAGAAAGTAGTTTAATTACAGGGCCATATTTCACCTGATTAGAACCAGTTGAGTAGAATCGTATTCATTGGACTTCAATATACCTAAACGAATCAAGCTTCAACCAAGCTGATCCTAGTATACCCACCACCAATTGGACCAACTAGTATAGCCTAGCTACATTTAGCTCAACTCCCATCTAATTTGATGGGATTTTTCATGACTTGAGTTGCGATCTTGTTTTTGAAACCATAGCATTTGCTTTTGGATTCCGGATTGGCACAGCATTCTGCTAGTCCAATCTGTTCCTTTCTTGTAGATCTTGTGGCAAACTGAGATTGTGATCTGAGAGTTGCATTCTTCATGTTGTTGGTTCACTCTGGTTGTGCTGAAACCGAGATTGCCATCTTGTTTTGCTGTGCCCGAGATGGAAAAGCCCATTGATCTCAAACGTATTGCTGATGCTGATGGAAAATGGTGAAGTCAGAGAGATGTAGAGGGGGCGAGTCTTCTCTAGGTAAACCACTGACATTTTTTTTTTTAGAGTATGTTGAGCTGATACTTAATATTATTACTAGTTGTGGAGACCCTGTTTGTGAAGGAGAATGGCCGAGTCAGAGATGTTTGGGTTCTGCACCTACGAAGAGTATATTTTAGCCTTCGGGCTCGAGACTCTTTCAAGTAAAGATTGCTTCATTGCAACCTAGGTGACAAGACAAGCAAGGGTTTGAATCGATATGAGACGTATGGCCCGCCCTGCATATATTAGAACCCGCCCCTTATGAATTGGATTCACCCTTTGATTCTGGATGTGCAAGCGAGTACACTTTCTTATGATGCATCGACAATTGATCACGTAAAGCCTTCTACACGTGTGGCTAGTTCAGAGAGAGGTAAAGCTTTCTCTAATGCTCATCTTCAGTCACAATGCAGTGCGACAGTATCAGGATTTAGCGTAGATGGGCCACAGAAAACCTTCTCTTTGTCGAATATGGTTCTGATAATTATTCGCCTTTCTTGGATGAAAGGAAAATAGAAAAAAAAAATTCTGAAAAATTAAAGAATATTGCGATCAGAAGGTGTAAAGGAGCACTAAAAAGAAAAACCATTGGCTCAAATAAACAAACAGTTCCATGATAATCACGGGGAGCAATGCTTGGCAAAAACATAATATATCAGCAGGAAGCTATCAACCTACGAGAGAAAACAATCTAAATTTTCGTCTGCAAAACATCTCTATGAGTGAAGATATTAACCAGCGATATGAATTTGTCAAAGCTGGAACCTGAGGAGGATTGGGCAATCCGAAAAATGTTGAGAAATCACTTACAACTAGTAGTTCCATTCCGATACAAGAACCAAAATGTACATCATTAACATTAACGAGCACGAAATATCCTCAAGCCAAAGAATAAATATCTAGAGATTCAAAAATCTCAGGTTGAAATTTCAAACATGCAGCGCCAAACACTCTCATGGACCTAATGAAATCCACGGATTTCTTATCCCCAAACCAATTGGCACCTAATTGCAACCTGCAGAAACATCTAAGTCTGCTGGAAAAAGTAAATCAGACAACAAATACCTATATACACTGACAGGAAAAAAAATATTAGTTCATGATACGATCAACAAGAAAAAAAGCATGAACCTTATTTATAAACAATGATATTTTATTTGAGACCCAACAATATAATTCAACTACATGGTCCAAATGGAAGCAATTAATTAAAAGCACATTGTGTACCACAGTCTGAAATTTCTCCCCAGTCAAAAGCCATACATTTTAATGTCTAAAATTGATAAATAATGGCTTTAGCAGCTACAAGTAACAAAACAATAAAATATCCAATCAACAAAAACTTGTGCAAAACATAATCAAGTTGCACGTGCAAGAGAACCAATATTAGCTTTGAGGAAGATCTCAAATGAAACTCGTATAAGATATGAAACGGGCTATCTAGATTTTGATTTAAAAAATAGTACAAGATGCACTAAGATAAAGAGAAAACAGAACTATTGCCGACAGTTAAAAACCCAGACAAAAATTGATTTCCGATAAGGTTTCCAATTATAGATCAAATACCTAATCAAGAAATAGATTGTTTTGCCATTACTGTAAAGAGGCAGAATCATCAAATGCTCTAAGCTGAAACAACACCTGGCTTGGGTCCTCTAGGGCGGCCGACCATGCCATTCCCATTCTGAAAGGCTCGCGGCTGATAACCATTACTCCCACCGGAAGTCGGGTCCCAACCACGTCCAGAGTACTCAGCCCGGTTCCTGAACTCATTCCTCCTAAAGCCCATATTGGAGCCAAAGCTTCCACGTCCCCGGAAGTTGTCGTTTCTGAAAGCACCTCTTCCCAACTGGAAGCGCCCTCGCCCACCGCTGCCGCTGTTGCTATTGGTGACCACACCATTCACAACTAAACAAGTAAAGAAATCAATTTATCATTCAAAATTGCAAGAAAGCCAAAAATTTATTATCCCAACGAAATTAACACCACCAGTTATAATAACATTAAGTCCAGCACAATATCTGCTACTACTAACAATATGTTGTCCATTCCAAAACTAGAAAGTCCAGGACAAAATGAGTGAAAAGACAAACAATAAATGAAATAAATCATAATATAATAAAATTTGAAAGATGACCTATCTGCATGGATGGCAAAAAAGGCTGATGATCAAGCTAGGATATCAAATTCTAAACAACAATTAAAAAGTTGCTCAATGTCCTCAAACTGTTAAGTTTCTAGCAACTGAACAAAATTATAGACAATTGACAATCCTACTTCATGATAACAAAAGAATGGAACATGAAACCACAGTAGTTTCATGCAGGAACAGCAGGCAGATATCATGCTCAGAAATTAAAATTTTAATAATGAAACAGATTTTGCAAAATATACACTAATCAACTAGATGAAGAAAAAGCGATACTTGCCTCGTGTTGTTGTTCTCTTCTCCTGAACAATAGCTTGACGACCTCCAATCATGATTGGTGATGCCTAGGAGTTTGCAACAAATCCAGTATAAACTATCAGTAAAGAGATTATGCTAACAAAGATCAAAGGAAGAAGAATGACTATTATAAAAAACCAAAATTTCATACAAGCTTTCACATACACATGCACACTATAAAATATGGAGGCCCAAACACGGTTATCCCATATATACATACAACTAAGTGTTCAGATGGGTAAAGATGCAAACACCGTCATACTGTCCTTGTGCAATCAGTTCAGAATATTGATTTAGGTTTCAACATTTCCTAATTAATTGCAAGCTGCATTGAGCATGAATCACATTGGCATTTGGCATTCAAGAACATAACAGGCATGATGATGAGCCAAATGTAACAGTTGGGGCTGACATGCATATGATCAACTCTATGGCCATCCTTGCCATTTTCAGTATATTTTTCTCATCAATGGAACTTAATTTTTGTTCTAACTTACATCTTTGGAAATATTTTCACCTACTTGAACTGGAGAGGTCCAAAATCAGCCAATCTTACAACCACTACAAAGGGGTTATTGTGACCAAAACAACCATCCGATTATGCAGTAAACCCTTGGCCATTGCCAAACATATGACATACATCAGGTTGGATCCTACAGCGGGCATGGGCAACAGATAAATCTTCCTATTACAAGAGAAATACATGGAGCCCAATATAGCCTCAGAAGCACAGCAAAAGAATCCTGCAGCACTTCCAGCTCAGTTCAATTTCCCCAAATTTAGCAAAATTGAAGCAACTAGTTAGTTCTTTAAGAGCAGAGAAATTCTTAATATATATGTCTACTGCTGAAGGCAGATGAATTCTAGAGTAAATACTCAACTCTTAAAAAGAATTCATCTAAAAATATAGACTTCCCAAAACATGATGATTAACTTTTGAAAGCTAAAAAAAAAATCAAACCTATTGTTGACTTTATTATAATACCGCAGGAGCAATGCAAGTGCCCACCAATTATGTTATCCAGCCATCCTTAATTATATTATAGGTGCCTAGGCGAGTGCCCGAGCGCCTTGTGATTACACTGATCCAAACTGAAGTTTTAGTGAGAATTCCAACGGACAAAACTTGACAATTCCTGATTTTCAAGAATCATGATATTTGTTTGATCACTTCTACCACTTGTTTCCCTGACAACAATTAATTATTTAATTGTCAGTTGCCATCTTCATAAATCAAAAGAAAAAGTTACCACCTTATTTGATTACTAATTCTGTTTAAAGATCTTTCTTGTTAGTACCATTAGAAAGAGTATACATCAGTCACTGTGTAGCTCCCGCTGTAATAAAATGATTAAACAAATCTTTTAATCATCTAGGGCAATGTCCAAACACTAACAATAAGAAGAAAATACAACATAAACTAACAATAATCATCTAGAGAAATGTCCAAACACTGAACCAGGCCCCCCAGTCAGTCATGTCATAAGAAGAAATCTGAAGCATAGATGAAACAGAGTAGAAATACCATAGTAATTCTCCAACCACTGCAGATCTAACACTGCAGAAAATCCTAAGTGAAAATGACAGTAGGCTGATGAGGCAATTTTAGGTTGATATGGTGTTGTCCAAGAACATCAAAAGCTGGGGCAGAAAATATTTAACGGTAAAGCAAGATATTGGCTCAAAGATTTCTCTTGTGAGATAAACAACTTATCTAGAGTTTACATAGTTCTATTACAAAATATTCAATAAAAACATGACCTTCAAAATAAAAAACCGAAGAGTATCTAATGGTAAAACATGATAATGTCTCATAAATATTCTCTCATGAAAGAAACAGACTTCCTCTAAAGTTTATATAATTTTTTTATTCCGACCAACATAATATTCAAATACACACAACCTTCAAAATCAAATCCAGTCTTCTTAAAGTCCAACTATAATACCTCAATTGCTGCTTGCATGGATTTCAGCGACTCAAACTCAACAAAACCAAAACAGTACCGCTCAACCTGCAAATATAAAAGAAGCAAAAATTGTAATTATCAAATAAACTTACTTAACAAAATCTCCAGAATTTTCCAAACCTTGTGGCTCCTGACTTGCACGCCACCGGGCTTAATAGGTCCAAATTTCTTAAATTCCTCCTCAACCTTCTCGGCTGTTGCATTCGGAGATAAATTCCTGATATAGATTGAATGACCCTCCTCTACAAAATAAGAAAGTACACATGTAAGGAGAATATGTCTCAAAGAAAAGTAGAACATTTTATTCTAGAAATACCTTCGACATTATTTTTGTTCTCAGGGTCATCATTGATAGCAGGAACAGAAGTTTCAGGGACAGTAGCTGGTGTCGGAGTAACAACCACTGGTTTCTCTGCAGCCACCTTTGCCTTAGGAGTCACATGAACCAGTGCCGGTGATGGGCTTCCTTTCATCACTTTAACCTGCCAGTAGAGTTAAATTTGACAAAATAAATTAGTAAAAAACAACTCCTAGAGGTAAACAACTCTCTTAAACAAAATTAAAATTCGCAAAAAACAGCAACAGTTGAGAAATAGAAAGAAGCTATTTTAAAAAAAAATTGCAAAAAAGCATCATCAACTAAACAGCTACAACACTACAAGGAAAAGAACTTTTAATGCAATTTGATCGCTAAAAAAGAGGCAAAATATAAAAAGTACAAACTAGATACCACCTTTTAGCCCACATAACATTTTTAGAACAATTAACTCACAATTGATGCATAAGACTTCTTAGGCACATCATCTTGAGCCCCAGAAGCAATCACTTCACGAGTTGTCTGTGGATCAATTTCGCTTGCATTGGCTGGAAGATCCACAACAACCTCATCTTCAACACCTGAACCACCATCCTCTGATTGGTTGAGTACATCTTCCATATTGTCACCGTCCTCCTCTGTTTGTAGAGTTTCCACATCATGATACTCCTGCAAATTTTGTTCTGAAAAAAATATAAAAAATGTCAGTTATCTCAAACAAGAAAATAAAGCTAAATTTATAGATCAAATTTTGTACCTGTTTCAGAAGTTAGAGGAGCCTTGAGGGCATCATCATTTGTGCCATCACTCAAAAAATGGTTCATTTCCCTTGGCTGTGTTTCACTCAAAAACCTGAACACATCATTCAGGACAAAGTAACCTCCATTTTCTTGAGGTGCAAGGAAGAATGACTGTGCAAATTTACTCTTGACATTTTCTTGTCCAATAAATGACCCAGTCACTACAATAAGCACCCCGTTCTGGTAAGAAAGTTGTGAGTCTATAGTCTTTATCTCAGTGAAACAGTTTCTGAAATCCAAGGACATTATCTTCTCATTGATCGCCTGTTCCATATTTGAAAATGTACATTTAGATCAGTCCAATCTTACAAGGCACATAAATGTGCATTGGCAAGGAATCATTAATGATAAAAAGACATAAAATGAAACAATATAATCCATACCAAACACATAATAATATAATATATATAAAGAAAACAAAATATAGCAAGGTTGGCAGTCATTCTTTTACACAGCTTAAATAACAAAAACTACTGGTTAGAAAAAATTTCTATCCAAAATCTCCATATTCTCCCTCCATCAAAGACCACTAGCTGCAAAAACCATAATGCAAACCAATCATAATACGATTCCAGTTTTCTACCTCCACTTGTCCAATCCACAAAAGATGGATAATGTGAACAAAATATCTACAAATTTTATAATTACTCTGTCTTATGTTACTTAAACAAAGGGTTCATGCAGTTTGCAGGTTTTACATTTCCATCAATAATAATGAATAGAATATAACATCATTAGAATGAAGAATTTATAGAAAAATGAATTACATTGTCAAGAAGACATAAGGACAAACTAATAAACTACCAGAAAAATACATTAATATAAACAGAAATTCAAAATAAATCCGAGAAGAAAAAAACACAAAAAGAGAAACATGAACCATGTTATTAAAGGCATTGGTGACTATTTCATGCAAGCCAATCATTAAATCTTTCCATACTCGTTCATTCAAACAATTCACTTATCCAATTAAAGCATGTTCTTGAATCTTAAAGAGCATTCAAACATCCTCTGTAATAAATAAACTGAAGTAGTACAACTTGTTTTTGGATAAACATACTTGCATTGTTGTCACTGAAGTCATCTCTCCATCAGAATTTGGGCGGTTTACAATGCTTGAATCCTGATAGAATTTGTGAACCATTTCTGGTGATTGGTGCAGAATTTGGTAATACTGTTGAACAAATGCATTACCAATCTGTGAAGCCATTAACCAAAACGTCAGATTTAAGGTGACAAAAAACCAAATTCATGGAAGAGGAACTCACACAGGACCAACTCATACCACTTGTGGACTCAGAGGAGAAACAGGAGATGCAGTTGGCAATGCCATGCCTGTAAAACCATAAAACAGTAGGAACATCTATTAGGATGAAAAAATCTTTAAGGTTGCAATGCAAATAGTGATGACATGGAGACTTGTGAAAATCTTCAAACAGATTACATAAATCAACGGCATGCTGCTGAGAGCTACACACACACAAATTTTAACACCCAGAGATAAGTTAACACAGTGTCACGGACAAAATTATAAACGGGGTATTCGATGTAATTCTTATGTATGTCCGTGTCTTTCGGTTTTGTTTATGCTTTGCATAGCATATAAAGGGCTGCTAGTAGGCTTAACAACCCCATTTTCTTTGGTTTTGGTGGTCATCCTAGGCTTGCGAACAAAAATTGTGTCATATGGGCACTTGTTGGAATTTCTGTCTATAGTGGACCATTTTGGACCCTTTATTGCGCGACCGTTCAGAACTTGTAATGTTTGTTTGTAATTTGCATTGGCTATGAAGTGTTTACTGAAATGATTGCTTGTGGATCCCGAGTGATGCTGTCTCTAACCCGCTTTCTCTTTTGTAGGTCTTAAGGGACCATAGGAAGTTTCGGGGAGGTTGACCTTTGCGGACGAACACGCAAGGGAACCGCACGACTTAGACAAAACCAGCTAAGTCCGTGACAGATGGTATCAGAGCGGGACAAGCACTCATAAAAACACTTGGCATGCAAACGTGGGAGACCTAGCGGGGTTGCGTTGAGGGCAGCCAGCACGTGCGACCGTTTGGGGGAAAACGAGCATGGAGATGTAGGGAAAAAGAGTCGCTCAGATGAGCGAACATCTGAAATTGACATTCAGAGGAATGGCCAACCTTCCGCAAAAGATGCACCACGAGGAAAAGCAAGCTAGGAAGAATGTGTAGCGCACAAAGGTTGAGATGGCTAAGTTTGAGCTACGGCTCAACGTTGATAACCATACTTGATGGTGCTCAAGACAAGCGAGGCGCTTGGTAAAGGATAAGATCATACAAGATGGAATGAGTTGTTCAGTTACCGAAAGAGTTGTGCAAAGCTCACAGAGGTGAAGGAAATTGCTAACTCAAAGAATTCAGTACTCATGTAAGGGCTTGTATACAAATGATTGAGTGTTCGTGGCCATCCCAAGGCGACCGAAACTCCATATTATAGAGCATTAAAAGTTTCTCTTCAGCATGAGAAGGATACGTCCGAATGAGGTTGAAGTGTGCAACGAGTTCAGCATGTTGCTAGGCCTTGATGGGTGCAACGAAAGCTATATTGACGTGGAGTTGCAATCTAACAAGTGCATTTACGGGAGGCAAAACAATGCACAGTTTGTTCATAAACTTTTAAAGAGAAGGAAGCGAAGAGAGAAGTTGCTCCAACGGGACAGATAGCCAGGAGGGATAAATCCCGACTCTCCAAATTGAGAACCATATGCAACGGACCGCACATGTTGAGGAGTACCTCAAAACAACTTCACAAAGCTCAACGGACCGAGCGACCGGCAAGGAGTTGTCGCATGATCTCGCTTGAGATAATGCATTGCGAGATCAAGTGGGGAGCGATCCAAGATAACACAAATGAAGGCGCCCTTGGAGTCGATATGGAGATCGGACTCAATGGAGAGTTGACCAATGGAATTGTGGGCATGAGGCACAACATCAACTCGATGCAAATCGAGCGAAGCAACTTGAGTGTAACTTGACGAAGTACCCAAGTCGTATGAAGGAAGCTTGCATAGAAGATGGAACATGGAGCGGAGGCATAGAGCTTTCCTGTGACAGGAAAGAGCGAGAGCGAGATAATGTCGTTTCATGAGCAAGATAATGTAGAGGCAAGAGCGAGATAATGTCGTTTCATGAGTCCTTCATTCTGATGGAGCGTACTCATCTTACATGGTGTCAAAGACAAATAGAGCTTCTGGGCATATGCACCTTATCTCGGAGAAGCACTTGACGGAGGAACCAAGGCGACTCAACTTGCAAAGACGAAGTTGGATTCAGAAGACCTTGGCACGAGGCAAGAGAACGCGGAGGCAGATACTTTTGAATAATATGTCACAGTACTGTCGTTTAAGTTGCTATGAAGGAAGCGATGAGCAGTAGAGATTATGCTGGTAGGGGCAAAGGCCCAGAATCCAAACAATAGTATACCAATTTCAACGAATTCGATGAACTTTAAGAGCGACTAATCAACGAAATATCCTAGAGCAGTGTTTTTGTCTAAGTGTGACCCGAGAGCGGATGAACGAAAGTCGATTGCCAAAGGACCGAACACACTCGAAAGTGAAAGAGGCTCTGTGATTTGTTGGCATAAGTCATATAAAAGGATCAAAATCCGAGTTTATCCCACAAAGATCAGAATTTAATGGAGATATCATCAGGAGGTGACAGTGTAACGGATCATAGTGGAACAATTCATGACAATGCAATACACACGAATCGAGAGCTACTGAGAGCTACACATCAATGAATAACACAACGACAAAAAATGCTATAAATTCAAGGAGTAAAAGTCATTATACAATAGATGCAAGTCTTCCATGCGTGGATCAAATTTTGTATCGGATTAAAACCTTGGTTATCAGCATATGAGGGCTACATACCACCGGAAAAAAAAATTTGAATACAAATACTAGTGAGTCTTATGTGATGGACTTGATCATGGAGAGGTATAATCATAGCAACTCGAGAGTTTGATTGCTTCAGAGCCCATATTCACGTAAGGGAGCTCGACAAGTTAGAGGATAAGACCGAGTAAAAGAACGTTATTATCAAAGAAGCTAAAGAGAAGAGAATCGATGCGAACCCTGCAATACAATAGCAAAAGCTATGTATGAGAATTGCAATCTATCTTTCTATCGACCAATGAAAACTGCTTAGAGAGCATAAATGTGTTGAAGCTGGAGGTCGAAAGGAGCGAGGGAGCGACGATGAGTCTAGAGAGACTTAGCTACCCAAAACCAAACATCGATTAGAATAAAAGTGGACTCGGAAGAGTGTCACAGAGCCACAGAGGTAGATCTATCGATGACGAAAAAAAGGATACAAATACAAGGCGACGGATACTAGGGCCATGAGTAGGACAACGCCATGGTATCGCAAAGGAGAAACTTACTCTAATGGAGATAGAGCACTTGATCATGAAAGGAGTGGAGAATACGAAGGCAAACTCTAAGTACCGAGATAAGACTAAATGGCATAAACCAAGGAATTTCATAAGATCGATGTTAATGAGCTTCTAATCAAAATAATCGAAAGTGAAGAACTTCGAATCGATGTAAGAGTACACAACAAAGAAACGAAACAAGCAATACGTGAGCACTTGTGAGGATTTTAGTCCTATACTTGCGAACAAAGGTTGTGTCATGTGGGCACAGTTTTAGTCCTATACTTGCGAACAAAGGTTGTCATGTGGGCACTTATGAAGATTTTGGTCCGTAATATACCATTTTAGACCATTTGTTGTACGACCGTTTAGAACTTATAATATTTGTTTGTAATTTGCATTACTTATGAAATATTTACTGAAATTATTACTTGTGGATCACGAGTGAGACGCTTCTCTAACCCACTTTCTCTTTTGCAGATCCTAAGGGACTATAGGAGGTTTTGAGGAGACTGACCTTTGCGGACGGACACCCAATGATGCCGCACGACTTAGACAAAACCAGCTAAGTTCGTGACAATAAAGCAAAAGTATCACCAATCCCCAAGATGATATGAAGAGTAATACGACAGTTAACATACAAACGTCAGAAATCTACCAAGGTTCATCTTATACTAATAGGACAGTAAAAAAAATGAACTATAATGTTCATCATCCATATAAGCAAAATATATAAATATAGAAAGAGACAACCATACTTCAATGTTTCGTGGCTTCTTAAACAAATAACTAGAGGGGCAGCAAATAAGATCACAGCACAAGTACTCGAGTAGTACATATGCAACATAAGAACAGTTTCAATCCTAGAACCAATAGAAAGTCAGGAACAATCTGTATAATGAAGCTATATACAAAAGTGCAAAATTCAAAAGGAAAATGTGCTTCCTAGTTCACTGTAATGGAGAGTGTACACAAAACCAACAAAAAGAAAGGAAAATCTGCAGGATCCTTTAAACCAGAAAATGAAAATCTGAAAGAAAATAATATCAAGAAATCAGAAAATTCAGTAACAGCAGGCTATCCAATAGTCTAAGTCAAAAAATAAATAGATCAAGGTAAACTAGAAAAGCAAAACCGCTTTTGTGCTCCAAATATTTATACATACATATTCACTTGTGGTCCGACGATATTTTCTGGCACCCTTAATAACCCAACACAACAGAACAACACCATTAAACTAAAAAGTGCATGCCAAAGTGTCGAACCAAATTTTACCCATGCAGATGTATGTATGAAACAAAGCATCCTTCAAAGCCTGTACTCATGATCCACAGAAGGGGCATAATAACTCAACCATAAGAGACCACAAGAGACCGTGAGCACAACCGTATTAAACCGGGGACCAACTCACAAAAGGGCCAAACCACCATCCCCTTGGACATATCGTAGCACAAAACTGAGGCCGAAGCAAATCAAACGTAGCAAAACCCAAACAACCAAACATCCACTTTAACCTCCGTACGCACCATAGGAGGACTCCACTGGCATTAAATAACAATAACTACTTAAAGCCCAAATGCAAATAGAATCGCCTTTTACGACAAAGAAGACCTACGGTCGTAAATAGATCAAGGTACAACAAATCAGATCCAAAATCCTAAATCATCAAATCGCGGGCAAAAGCAGTCAGGGAACGAAAACCTCTAAAACTCAAAACCCTAAATCGAACCATCAAAAGTATCCAGCGGAACAAATCACCCGTCGGCGTGCCAACAGCAAATACAACAAAAACATGCTGCGAAACCCTTTCTTTGTTTCCTTTCAACTCGTTCTAAGACCGGAGGCCAAACCAGACTCTTGTATGTCTCCGTCGGAGGAAATCAACCGTCAAGAGAAACCACAAGAAGAGAGCGAAGGAATTGATCGAGACGACGAATCTCAAAAAGAAAATGATATCAAGCAAATGCATGGATCGCAAAGAGTAAGGGAAAATAGATTACTTTCTTGGGGATCGGGAGAAGAGGAGGAGGAAGCGGCGAGGGGAGAGCTCCGCTTCGATCGGAGCCCTAAGAATCTAGCGAGAGAGAGAGAGAGGGCACGAAAGGCGAAGCGTCGAGCGCCGCAGAGCCCACGAAGGAAAGGCTTTTGGGGCTCCTGCGGGCACCAACGGGAATTAGTAGGGGTTCAGTGTGAGTCACCTGTACTTAATGTTCAGTGTCGATCGCTTATATAATAAGGTTCGGTGTGAGTCACTATACGGAAGTTTAAGCTTCCCGGATGAATTTTAATTATTGTAATATAAAACATGATTTAGTGACAAATTGATATGATTTATGTCTTTTATAAAATAAAACTTAATTTATATATTTATATTTATTTATATGATTTTATTTGGGATAAATTTTTAAAAAAATCTCTAATTTGGAAAAAATCTCAATTAGTGTCTTTTTTTAATTTCTCATAAAATATTTTTTTAAAGAATAATGATGTCCCTTCACTATTGCCCTCTTGTCGCCCTCGTCTTTCCTTCCTTTTTCTTCTTTTACTGTCCTCGAAAGATGATGAATATAAGTTGGGAGCTATGGGCAAAGTAAAAAGGAGCTGTAGGCTACGAGCTAAGGAAGAGTATGAATAATCATGAGCAAAGATAATAAGAGCAAGGATAAAGCTAGAATTAATAATTATAGATAAATATAGAACACAATAAAGAGGGTCATTGTCAAATCTAAAAGAGGGGACAAAGAGTATAACGTAGGCTACAGGAGAATGGAGGGAGTCGGTGGGACAATCGAAGTCGCAAATGAGGGGAGCATGGAGGTTAGGGAGAGGATTCAAGAGCTAACTTAGGAGATGGAGTTCCACTAAAATTGTGTTGCACTTATTACGGGGGCATCATCGTCTCCTTCACTGGTTTGACATAAGATTCTTTATGATATCTATAAGTGAAGAAAATGTAGGGGTAAAGATAGAGACAGCCAAGGGCTTTAGCAAAAGTGGTCAGGGGCTTCGACATGGGCATAGATGGGCTAAAGGCGGAGGTGACGATTAGTGTGACGAAGACAAGGGTAAAAGCATTTTTTTTATAAAACAAGGGGTACTATATAAAAATTTCTAACAATGGATATTTTTGGTGAATTTGTCCTTATGTTTTTTTAGTAAATATTTTATAAGATTATATACATTCATTTATTTTATTTATTATTTTTTTTGAAAAATATATGTATTTAATTTTGAATAAATATTAAAAATGTTAGGATGTTAAGTTTGTCACATAATATTCAATAGACTTTTGAAATATACTTTTACTAAACAAATATTAATATATATCTGAAATATAGTCTTCATCTATTATTTATATTTTACATCTACACACTAACACCAAGTTCTTCAAATACACATAAAAAATATAAATATAATCTCAAACATAGCTTTATTAGCCCACACTCAGTTTTAGAAATGAAAACATTGATTAAGTTGATCAATCAATCGATCAGACTGTAAATTAAATATTTTCTAAATATTTAATTAAAATATATTTTAAATTGATTAGATTATAAATTTAAAATATAAAAAATATAAATAATACTATGAAATTAGTTTTATAATAAACATTTTCTTTAACTTTATAAAAAAATAAATGTATTTAAAAATATAAATTCTTGACGGTAAATAAAGACATGGTCATTCTAAATTTTAAAATCCTTAACTAAAATATATTAGGGTAATTCTTAACTAAAATATTTTTCTTAGTTAATGGGTTTATTGATCTGTTAAGCTTGGCAGCTAATGAGGCTCTTGATGTATGAACTCGGCAACGCTAGTGTCCTTATTTCAATGAATGTATAATTGAGGCATTCATATTTATTCTCAGACAATATTAATCTCAGACAATGTTTACCTTTTTATCAATGTGATAGAGGTAACATTTTTAATATTAACTAAACAGTAAGATTACAAGAAGAACTTGCATATTAAACTAAAATAAATTGATACTGATAGGACTATTCTCATCTCCCAAATTAAAAAGGAAAGTCTAGTAATTTAAAATCTGATTCCACATGAATTATCCTCACTTTATCTTAAACAGTAATATGTAAATCATCCTTGACTGTAATCACTTGGCAACAAAGAATACTCTCCTTTTCAACATATCTGCACATAACAAATAAAGATTCACTAGTATCATATCCTTGATCTTTGTCCTTAATAGAATCATTACAGTGAAGTTTTATCCATCCTACTCAAGAATTACTACAAAACCCTATCTCTAAGCTTGTCCTTGCACATTACCATCATGACCAATGCAATTACCTTATAGAAGATATTATATATGGATGTAAACATGTACTTAAATATAAGCTCATTCTTAACCCTCCACAGCCACTAGAGCAATGGTGATAATAGCTCCCAAAAATAACTCATGATTATGCATAACCTCATTAATCCACTCACCCTAATGTCATATATAGAAGAGCTAAAATGCATACATAGTTTTTGTTCTATCAAATACCACAAGTCACATGTAAAAAAAAAATAAAAGAAACAATAAGAGATCGACTTAAATTTCAAATGACAAAAAGGACACAACTTAATATCACAAATACTCAGCAAGTTTGTTGATCATAGGAGGCAGTAATATAGAAATTTTTAGCAAAATACTTGCACTCTAAGCAATATTGGCAGTAATATAGAAATTTTCATTCAGCATAGAATTACCTCTCTAAATCATCATGTGATATAAGAACAAAATCCATTTAGCCAATGACCTTGCATAAGACGCTCTCAAATACAAAATCCAAATTCTATGAGTCATTCTAAACTAAATCTGAAACGATACGTGATGTTCCAAAGAAATTAGTAAATCTAAAACTCAAGAAACTAAAAAAGCTTCAATTGTAGAATTATTACCCACAAACATTAAAAAAACAATCGTCTTATTTTTTTAAAGTAGTTAAAAATAATCTCTAACACTAGCTATGTTTAGAAGAGAATTGTAAATTCCAATTGGTCAATACAGTCATACTTGCATCTAATCACATCAACCAACAAGCTCTTGAAATTGCAAAATAAATTTTATAATGTGAAGGTCGTTAATGCCAAACCTCCCTATGACCACCTCCTAAAAGCTGAAAGCATTATAAGTATCCTTTTTAACACCTCAAGTGGTACTTCTCGGAAATAAAATTTTAGATTTAGATAGATTAATCTCTTGGTTAGTAAGGGTCTCCCATAAAGGTAAAAGATATTTTCTAATAATATCACTTCAAGACATAGGTGGACCAGTAGAAGCCTCATTTCATCCCTAATGCTAGAGTTTGTTATCACCATTACCCAAGCACAGTTAGACCCTAAACTATGGTCCCAAGATGTTCTAATCTTCGTTTGGTACCTATCGATCTCTCGTCGCTAATGGCATAGTTGAAGTATAAGAGTTTTCCATAGGGGCATCCAACCTTCCGTCCTCCACACCATGCTTCACTAGAGAAGGACATTCGCTAAGTGATGCCCAACATACTTATACCTGAAGCATACAATAAGCAAATTCTAGTACAAACAAGGTTAGAATAAACTAGTTTGCTAGTTCCCAATCTAAACACCTTATATTAGAAGAGCGATAAGATCGATTTCAACACAAACCCTTATATACCTACCCACTCTATCTTCAAAGAGTGCTCATCAATCTTTAAAGGACGACCCAATGCATTTATGATACCCAAAAACTCATTCCCTATTCTAGTACTTCATGAGTAATCAAAGGTGTTGGATCAAAATAGGGAGAGTTTTCAATGTTTGGTTAAAATTTAATATCTAAGGAAAGAGATACAAAGAGTTACTTATAAACCATATGTAAGCACTAAAATGACATCTATTTTAGATTGAAAATAAAATAAAAAGAAGTCATTCGTTAAATCTAAAACTAAAGGTAGAGAGAAGACTTTCGAGGTTTTAGAAATATAATCTCTCAAGATATGTAGAGAGGAGATTTCTTGACGAACTTTCCACGAGGTCGAACACCCAAAGACTTCCTTCATTTTCTCATAGTCTCCTCATCATGTTTGACTAAAGCACTAAACGAGAGCTTGATATGATAAAAAACAAATATAGTAATAAATAAGTAAGAAACAATGACCTTGTTATAATCAGCAAGCAGTTTCACCCACGACACCCTTTTATCATCACCATCATCACCATTAGGTGCCACCACATTGATGGTAATCAACTGAGCAGTTTGACTTGCACCTTTAGTGGATAATGAACTAGAAGATAATGCAATCTCCCTCGCATTAGCATTAGTTAGTTGAACAGTTTTATCATTATCGAGCACCATCACACAAGTAATATTTGGTAAAACAAATTCCCCAACCCATAACAGATTGAGGATGGAAGACAAGCACTTATCATCAGTTTCTCCAATAGAGGAGGGGCCAAAGACAAGGGAGCCCACCATAACATGAAAAGATAGAGAGCTACAATCATAGAGGGACCAGCAGACGGAGGGATCAACGACTAGAGAGTTGCCATAACATCCTGCGATGCTTTAGTAGATCAAGAGGAAGATGACAATTGGAAGGACTACTTTTGAACTGACCTCCTTTAATTTTTAAAATTTATTAGATCTCAAAAATTAAATCTTCTTAGATTTTTGACAAGTCTTTATTTCTTCGTGTTATTAGCTATGCCTAATATAATCACTAAGAGGGGAAAGTTAAAAAAAATTTAGAGTCCGCCTATCATAAAATCTATAATAAAAATTACTTTGAATCTTGTCACTTAAATTTGTTAAAAGAAATTTTATAAATTAGATAAACAAATCTAAATTAGTAGAAGCAAATCCATATTAACTTCAGAAAAATAATTAAGCCACCGTAAGACTGTTCGCACACAACAATATGACAATTCAAAGATGACCAACAGAAGGGAGAGATGAAAAAAAAAAAAAAAAAAAAAGAAATTGCTTAGATGTTTCAATAAGATCTTCGAAATAAGAATAACGAGCATTAAATAAACTATCAATCCTGAAATATTTGGACGTGCAAAAAGGTGCAATAAAAATCTGACATAGTAAAAAAAAAAAAAACTTACATAGGGTTTTTTAAAATTTTGACCTACGAACTATTTCATGAATTTGACTTTGATTTCATGTTTAAAATTTAAATCAACAAGTCTAAGTCAGTCGATTGAGGGTTAAAATAAATGAGATTAGGCACCAATTTAATCCAAGATCTTAGACTTGTTAAATTGGGATAAATGCAATGTATACCACCCAACTTTTTTAGTTCTTTATAGTATGGACGAATTCTTTCCTTTCCTTTGAATCTTTAGATCACACCAATAAATGTAAGAAACACTAAGCACAAATAGTCCAAATTACAGATACAAAACACATAAGCATACCCTATTATTCAGCTGCTTCTTATTTCCTATGTCTCCAAATCTAACAAGGGGAGAGGATATTAAAAATATTGTATATCAATATTTCAATATTACACAATTTGATTAGAAGAGAAATGAAAATCTTTTGATTCAATAATGTCAACTAAAATGTACAGAAAAATAATGTTCATAAAATAATTTTTTTTTATTTCTAACAAAAATAATACAATATTTAGAAAATCCAAAAAAATATTTTTGTAGATTGATTATGAGACGGGTTTCCATAAATAACAAGATATGCTACCAATCAACAGAACTTCCAACTGACCACACAAGCCACCAAATAGCTATGTTACGGCATACGTGTCCGTTGATAAGCGTTTTGGGCCACCGACGAGATACTGGACGGTCCTGATCCTTCTAAATGTAGGTAGGCTTCGCGGATTGGACGGCGATGATGTCACGAGAATAAATCTGCTCGCCCATCCTCGTCCACGCGTCTCGTGCGAAGGCCGCAGCTCCTCTCCGCGACGAGCTACGAGTGATTACAAAGGCCAGATCCCCAACCCTTGTTCATCCCCTTCCCACAATCTCGTCTCCGCTCTTCCAAGCCAAGAATCTGGATCCAGATCTCGTGGGAGACTGCCTCCCTACGATCTCGCTTTGATCGAAGTCTTAGACCGTGGCGTCTTTCGTGTTCATCTCCTCGGGAGCCTCCGGATCGCGTATGTGCCCAAACCTCGATTTTTTTCTCCTGTTTATCTCGATCTGATCGGAGCCCGAAAGGATATCCGTGACCGCTTCCAGCAACCCGCTTTCCTGCGCCAAATTTGGGCTCTTCATTCCTTGGATCTTGGTTCTCCAAGCCGATCTGTAATGCGTTGCGTATTTTAGATCCTACGCTCGATTCTTAGACCACACACTCGTTGGTCGTTGAAAGGATTAATTAAGACGAGTTAGATCAGTCGTTTACAATATCGTAGAGCTAACTACAGAGTTTAGTCGAATACTTCATTGGATAATTCCAGAATTATGTGTGTCTATTGATGTCAGGCATTTTTGTGCAGTCTGGAAATTTGGCATCCGATGGGAGCTGCTACTAACTATTCCATGTTACTAGTCTAAAATCCTGGATTGTTGTGTCGAAAGGCTTTGGTGCAGATTAGGTATTGAGGCTTTGTTATGGAATTTCCTATCTATCTGTGTCTCCTTTATTCTTTTATGAACTTTGATCTTTATTTAACTCGTTTTGCTACAATTAAAAGAGGCTTACTTTGTTAAGATGATAGGTCGATATTTAATTACACCTTTTATCTGATCTGCAGTTGAAGTTACGAGTGCTATTTGGATTGCTTGTTGCAATCATGTGGATGTTTAAGCCATTTGCTGGCAAGGAACCTGCCAGCCTTGAAGGCCGAACGATCGATGTTGGTAATGTAAAGGTTCATGTTCGAAATGCCATCGCGGAAGGGGGATTTTCCTGCATCTATGTTGCCACTGATGTTGTGCAACCATCCAAACAGTATGCCCTGAAGCACGTGATTTGCAATGATGATGATTTGTTGGATCTCATCATGAAGGAGATCTCTGTGATGAAGCTGCTCAGAGGACACCCAAATGTTGTTGCTCTTGTGGCACACACCATATTGGACATGGGCAGGAGGAAGGAAGCATTGCTTGTAATGGAGTTCTGTGAGAAGTCTCTGGCTACTTTGCTGGAAAACAGAGGGTCTGGATACTTTGAGGAGAAACAGGTCCTCTTGATTTTTAGAGATGTTTGCAATGCAGTGCATTTCATGCATTCCCAATCACCACCCATAGCCCACAGGTAGGCTTACATACCTGTTCTAAATGTTCCAATTTTCGCTTACCATGATATTGATGTGCCAACACATTAGCTATTTATCTTGTCCTTTCTGATGCCCAAAAGTTTTTTGTTTGTTGTGGAGTTTGGAAGGAATGGTAAAAAATATATAAATTAGCTGGTGATTCTTGCAATTTTTTATGATCTAAGAACAATTTTCAAGGTTATTCTGTAATGTAATAGCATCTTTTCAGCAAATCTTTCGCCTTTTCCAAAAGGGACAAATTGTCAAATTGCTATCCTTTCTCGTCCTTTTATGACCACCGTTAGAAGGTAAGATAAGAAAGGGAGATGAAAATTAAATTGGTTGACAAGTTATCCTTCAATGTCGACACTCCAATCCACATCAGTTGCTAAAAATTATCAGTAGCTTTAAATCTCTCTTCATTCTGCTTAGAATATCTCATGCCAGGTAACGTGTTTATTGATATTTGCAGGGATTTAAAAGCTGAAAATGTTCTTCTAGGACCTGATGGAGCTTGGAAGTTATGTGACTTTGGCAGCACCTCAACCAATCACAAATGCTTTGACAAGCCTGAAGAGATGGGGATTGAAGAAGACAATATCAGAAAGTACACAACTCCTGCATATAGGGCCCCTGAGGTTTAACCAAAGAATTGATTGGATTTTAAATTAATTAAAAAAATGCTGTTATAAATTATTCAACTAATGGTGGTTTGATTCTTAATTTTTAAATTGATCCAGATGTGGGATCTGTTTAGAAGGGAAGTTATATGCGAGAAAGTGGACATCTGGGTTAGTTATCTGACTGCATTCCCTCGCCTTTTATCAGTTGGAGCTTCTTCTTTTCCCACTCTCAAGGATCTTATCTTTTTGCTCTGTACAAATGATATCTTGCTTCTTGTGTTGTTAAGCACAAGGATGTTATGCCTGCCCAGTTTGAGTTTTGTAGCGAACTTTATGTTTCTTTTTTTCATTTTTTTGTTGTTATACAATAAATTAAGCTTGATTTTTTAATCTGATGCTTTGAACTATTAGTGAAACTATTCTACTTTTACATTTCTGCACACTTTTAATATGTTTGCAATTAACTTGGACATTGTGTGACTTTGTCTTTTTGTTTTTCTTGTATTTGAAAAATAAGAGACTAAATTTATCTCTTATTTTCGAACTTCAGAAGTAATTTTGCTGGTCCCAACTCAATTACTTTTAGTATTTAAAGGACTTCTCATAAAATTATAGTCTATCAGTATGGCAGTCCTCGGTTCATCTTTGTTCCCGGTTTTTGTTTCTGAAATTTATAGAAAAAAAGTTCTACTATGAAAATCTTCGGAAACAAGGTTCTTTCACATGACTCAGAAAAGAAAGGCTGTACAGAAAGAAAGAAACAAAGTTGCCAAATATGATGCAAACCTGTTTTCCCTATTTGTAAACAGATCACACTCTGAACTGGAGTTGCTTCTGCATGCATAATAGAGATAGTCGATTCACTTTATTCAGTCTATAACTTAATTTTCACATCTTTCAGGCTCTTGGATGTCTTCTATACCGAATCTGCTTCCTCAAATCTGCATTTGATGGTGAATCAAAGCTTCAAGTCTTGAATGGGAACTATCGCATACCTGACGTACCAAAGTACGGTTCTGCAATGACCGATCTGATCAAGGATATGCTCAAGGCTTCTCCAAACACCAGGCCAGACATCACGCAGGCAAGGGCTTTGCTTGATTGGTCATTC
>LVTN01001617.1:0-64925 GCA_001649415.1 Musa itinerans
TTAAAGGGCAAAAAGTAAAAAGATATAATAGAATGAGAAAGATGATATGTGATACAAGTATAAGATGACATGCACATTAAGTAGAAAGTTTCAAATCAAACATTTCACATTATTTTTTATCAAACCATAAGGGGCAAAGGTGAGATTTAAGATTTTATTATAAATTATAAAGATCATTATCAGCTAAACTAATTAACAAATCTTTGAGGAGGATGAGATTTAAGATTTTATTATAAATTATAAAGATCATTAGCAGCTAAACTAATTAACAATCTTTGACGAAGATGAGGATTTGAATCTTTAATCTTCGATAACTGAATTTGGTACATGATCATCAAATCAATATAATTTAAGATGTATATTAAGAATTTTTTTTAATTTTAAGAAAAAAATATAAAAATAATATTTAGAAGGAATACACCAATGTAGGTCTGATTAAGGTTTCAGAAATATCGATTTTGGTTTGGCAAAATCTAAAATCATAGTCAACCCAACAAGGGTCAATTTTGGAACTAGAATTGGAATTTTTGATTTCAGGTTCTACTAGTTTCGATGTGATTTGAGCCGATAAATTTTTAATATTTTTAAAAATAATTTATAATATAAAATTTTATAATTTTATTTTTAAATTTTAAAAGAAAATTGATTTACATTCATAATGAGTGCAAATGTGTAATGATATAATAAAAATGATATAAAATTAAATAAAATTATAAATATTTAATTATTATCTGTGCTACACATTCTGATAATCCCTTTGTTTGATCTGTCGAATAGGAGGCTATTATTTTCATTATTGATCTCTTAGTTTTGTTTTGTCGTCATTGTCTAATTATCGATATATGCTTGAGTCTCAACTAATTTAGAGGTCATGTTCAATTTGGTTTCATCTAGGATTTGTTCTCTTACATTGAAGGCTTGCTCGATAATTACCATCGACATTGGAGTCGGTAGTATTTGCTTTGTAATCTTTGCTAAGATTGAAAATATTATTGTGTGTTATACCTACCATTCTAGAATAGAAAATTTTATACACTTAGTATTGTCACCAAACTAAAAAAAAAGTTAGTTTGTTACGTATCGAGCTAGGAGTTCAAGCCTGACGATTCCTTTGTGTTTTTTATACTAATAAATTTTCTCCCTTGAAGATTTTCTCACCCTTGCTAACATGATGTAAATACAAAAGTTTTGGAGATACCATGTCTCTGCTATAGTTAGCACTATAATAATCATATAAGTTAATGATAATTTTTTTAATATATCTAATTTTATCACTAATATCAAAGCTTTTGTAATAAATAAATAAATAATAAAGTTTATTGTATTTTGATCTCTTTCATCAATTCCTTCTTAATTTCTTTCATTGTTGTAAATGGATTTTTTTTTAAAGTTATGCATCAACCTTAAAATGGTAACCATACATAGAAAGATATCTATGTATATTTTTTTAATGAAAGATCTCATAAAATAATATGATTTGCATAAAAATCAGGTATTTTTTCTTTGAAGTATCTCCCAAATATGTTTTTATAATTCCGATCTTTTATCATAATAGGTTAGAACTATTTTCTTCTTGTCTTTTGTGATTCCTTTTATTTGATTCCTTATTGTGATTGTCTTATCATCAAGATTTTTTTTTCTATGAGTAAATAATTTGCCCAATTCATAGATTGAATTTGAATGATCGATTTGTGAATAATTTGATAATTATTATTTTTGAATCTTTTGCATTTTCATTTGGTTCATGTACTTTTTCCTTAAATAATCACCTAAACTATCTAATCCAGTACACATGTAACTAAATAAACCAGTGAAATTTCAAAAAAATAATTTATTCGTTTTGATTTCATAGTCATTATTATCATATTTAAATCATTTTTATTTTGATATTCTTCTAATGCACCAACAATATTAATACAGACAACTAAAATATTATGCATAGTAGGATAATAAACACCATATAAAGTATATATATTGTATTATTAAAACTTTTATAATTGTTAAAATTCTTTCACACGCATTCTAATGCTATAGATATAAACTAACTTGCCTAATATTATTTATAATAAAATATATAATAATAACTTTTTATATTAGAAAAATTCTTTAATTAATTCATATATAGAATTTCATCGGGTCCCAACATCCCTAAGAAATGTTTTGGGCCCTTTGCTTTGCTGTTTAATTTATAAAATCTAGTTCATTCTTTCATTACTTGTGGATGATCCCATAAGAATAAAATTACTTACTTTACAGGAGAAATAAAAGTTTCAAGAAATCTAGGTTCTTGTACACATAAATTCAAAACATAGCAAGCACATCTAATATGAAAAAAAATACCACCAAAAATAAGTTGACAATCTTCTTGTAATTATGGAATAGAAATGGTATTTGTCGCTGCATTATCAAAACCAATAGCAAAAATTTAAAAATAAAATAATATTTTTTAAAAAACTATTTTATTATTCTATAAATATTATCGGAAATGTTTTTTATCGAAAACTCAAAAAATAATAATTTATTTTTTGCATGGTTCAATCAATATGTATTCAGTGATAAGTGACTCCCATTTAAGAGTGCACTTGATTGACACGCCAAATATTGACACAAATAAAAACATGACCATCAAAAGCTCAAAAAAAAATTTATAAATTTTTTTAATAAAAAATATGTAAAGTGCGATTAACAATGGTGCGAGGAACTCATTGTGCAGTGAGATTTAAAGCCTCTCGATGATAATAAGAAAACTCAAATTTTCACAAAAACTAAAAGATATATAAAGTGAAAGTAGTGTCAGACCCTCCAAATTAACACATTGAAGACGCATGATCCTATCTTAAATCAAGAATATTATAATTTATTAATAATCTAATCTAAAATTTAAATTAACATTTGAGGATACTGAAAAATATTTAAACATAATTCAAATCTATAAGACCTGTGCAGCTTATAAATCTACTAGTGAGAGAATCTATATAATCTCAAAACCAACAATTTACTATAAGTTCGTATCGTTATAAAACTAAACTTAACATTCTAACATTCTAAACAAGAGAGGTATTTTTAACAGTTACAAGATACATCAATCCAAATTTGTTGACAACATTTCATTACAAGCAAAGGGTACTAATATAATAACAACACATCAACCCATAAAGATTTGCTAAAATCTTCTAGCTTTCCACAGCCTTGGCCTAATCCTAACATTTCAGTGAGTGATAAGCTAACTTAAAAATTTAGATAACAAAACTCTATTGAATCTCAGATTTTGATGATGAAATCAATTGATGAGTTTGTGATCAAATCTGCCTTTTAAGTGACATAAGACTAGCTTCGATCAAGGAGAGACAAATTGATTAAAGTAGTATAAATTAGACATTGGGCCGGAATGAACATGTTAGAAGATTGAATATCGGGCTAAAGGATCGGTCGACGTATTAGCAGAAGGCTTCGTGCCGTGAATTCAGGCATTAGGCCAGGAAGATCGGATATTGCGGGAAGACAACATGACAATTGAGCAATATGCCAAAGGAGAGGACGAAGCATCGAAGGATCGGACAAAGCTCCGAATGAACTAATGACATACCGGATAACATAGAATTCATGCTTGTAATAATTTGTTTAGATCGAGTTAGTTTAAGTCTAATTGAGTCGATATTGGAGTGAAACAATATCAACTTAATTAGGGGCCAATTGAGCCTAAATTAGGGTTGAATTGGGTCTATTATTTGGCTCATTCAGTGTCCTATAGTAGGGTCTAGTGATGGTACCGCCAAGACTTGGCGGTGGTACTGTCCAGACATAATCTTCAAGATTGTGTTAAGCGATGGTTTTGCTAGACTACACAGTGGTACCAGCCAAACACAATCTCCCAGATTGTGTCAAGCGATGGTAGCGCTAGATTGGGCAGTGGTACCGCCCAGTGTTAGTGTTGTAGGTAGTGGTACCGCCCAACAAAGGCAGTAGTACCACCAGGACTCAGGAAACCCGGGATGAGACCTTTTTTTACTCCAATTTTAAAGTCATTTGGGGTCTATAAATACCCTAGCTATTCCTACATCGAGTAGCAAGAATTGAGCATGAAATTGAGTTGAAAAAGGGGGAAAGAATACTTGAAAAAATTAGGAAACTTTCTTAGGATTTAGGATCAATTCTTCTTAGTATTTAGAAGTTCGTTTAAAGGGAGAAGTGATGTCTAAGAAAGAGAAGCTTGTAAAAGTTATCTCCTAAATCCTTGAAAAGGAGAAAGAGTGTAAAAGGGTAGTTGATTTTTGCCTATTGAAGGAAGATCGTTAGTGGATGCTGGTGGCCTCGACGGAAGACGAATCGGGAGTGGATGTAGGTAACGAAGGTCGAACCACTATAAAAGTTGGTTTACATTTCTGTTTTGCTTTTCATTACCTTACTACAAACTACTTTACTTTCTTATTTCTTTAGCTGCATACTCTTATGAACATTTTCAAAGTTAAGCATTTCCGATATCGGATTTTATCGAAAAGAAGATTTTTCGAACCGACGTCATTTTTATTGCTGTACTAATTCACCCGCCTCTCTTAGTGCCAACTCAATCCTAACAAACTCAACAAGCAACTAACATATTCATGGTAAGAGAGGATAGTTTAAAACAAACTTGGTATCACAATGTAAGGTAGGGATACAAGAATTCATAGATATCATCTCCTTATATACAGAATCGTAAATGTCATTTCATTCGACACCTACTTTGTTTATAACAATAGAGTAAAGAGCATTTTGGAGTATATCAATGATGTATGAAATATTTTGAAGCATATATGAAATATTTCAGAGTATATCAATGGCGTATGAAAATTTTTGGAGCATATCAATGGCGTATGAAATATTTCAAAGCATATCAATAATGTATGAAATGTTTTGAAGCATATCAATTGCATATGAAATATTTCGGAGAATATCAATATTATATGAAACATTTTGAAGCATATCAAAAGAACAAATAAAAACATAAGCTTAAATATCATATTTGACGTTGCATTCATTTCATTCTTATCCAAAGCACACATAAAAATATATAAAAATACATAAGTAATACTTTGGATAATATATAAAAAATATAAAGGGTGAAATGAGATTATAACATAATATAATCCATTCAGTTTTGGACAACCACCAAACATAAGTCTTCAACGTCTAGGAACTCTATCCACACACGTTTAGATGAAATTAAAGGGGGCTAGCAAAGCATTGTGGGCTCTAAACATAACTCCATTTCTTATTTCTAGCAAAGGTTTATACTATCTCATAAACACTGGCATATAAAAGGATATTGTGAGTAATAAAATTATCACATATTGAAAGCACATGTGAAACAACAAAAACATATATGTGCCTATATGAAATAATAAGATGCCAACATAAATTTTTATATAATATATTTATATATGAAAAGAATTAAGGGCAGGAGTATATGAGAGTTCAAAAAAATCACATAAGGCTCTATTGAAGAAAAAATTCTAAATAAATTTAATTTTAAAAAGATGAAACAAGGACAGATAAAATTGGCAAAAGTTTTATTTTGATAGAATCTGAGAGGCACATTGCATGAATTATTTGAATAACTAATTATGCTCTAATTTACTTAATCAAGTTTCTAAAAATATATTAGTCTACTTTCAGATGAATTAAGTTTTGTACAAATTAGAGTCTCTAAGAGAGCTTTATAAACAATTTAGTATCGAAAGGTCAGAAATTATCATTCCTATTTTATAGAATATGTAAGGTCAATTGGAATAGATGTTTGAGTAAGAATTTGAAATCCAAGATATGAAAAGAAAGATATATGAGTCTAGATTTTAAATAATCAAGTTCATTAAATTGAGATTCTTAATAGAGAGTTATAGATAATTTAGTAACAAAAAGTTAGAAAACATCATCTCTATTTTATAAAATCCATAGGGCCAATTAAAATATATTTTTTGGTAGATATTTATACTCCAAATCTTTTAGATAAGATATCAAAAGATAGATCTATGAATCTAATTTAGATAGATCTATGAATTTAATTTTTAGGGAAGTAAATTTTTCTCTAATTAAAGTTTCCAACAAGGAGTTATAAGCAGTTTAGTATTAAAAGATTAGAAATTATAGTCTCTATTTTGTAGAATCCGTAGAGTCAATTGAAATAGAAATTTGGGTAGTCATTTAAACTCTAAATTTTTAATTAAAATATTAAAAATATCTATAAGTTTACTTTCAGATGAAGTAAGTTTTGCCCAAATTAGAATTTGGTGTAAAGGGTTATGGCTAAAACAAGGTAGAAAGGTTAGAATCTCAAAAAAATTTAAATTCATAGTTTTATATCTAAATGAGATTAATATCAAGTGCAAGGCCAAAACTCTTCAAATTTCTCATAATCAAGGTAAAAGCATAGATTAGAATTGCTATAGGAAGGTGTTAGAATACTTACAAATATTAGATCCCAAATAACAGAAATTGCTCCAAAACCCTAAGCCCAAATCTTTCTTCTTTTCCTTCTTCTCCTCTTCTTCCTTTTCTTCATCCACGAAATCCTGACTCTTAGTCTCCTTTAGGCTGAAGCTAGAGGTAAGAGGTAGTGGGAATTTTTTTATTTTGTATATTTTGTAGTCTAGTCCTTGTAATTATTTATATTTATAAATAGGTTCTCAGATTTTTCAAATAGATCCTTAGATTTATAATTAGGTCCTTATAAATAATTTAAAATAGGTCCTTACATTATAAATATATCCTTATAAAAAAATTTAGAAATGAGTAATATTATAAGCAGGGCACTCACAAATTTACGTTTGAAGTATCCCTGTTTGTGATAGATGTTTCTTCTCAATATGCTTTTAGAATGTTTCATATCCTTCTCCTTTGAATTAAAAATTTGATCATAATAATTGCATATGACATGAAAAGAGCCATCGTTATTGTGAATCTTCTTGAAATGTAACTTGAGGACATTTGGCTTTAGTTTGGTCACGTGTTGGTTTTTTCGGAATCAACATCAATTAATATGTTGGCTTTCTTGAGTTGCCATGATCGAATTTTGAAAAGCCTCCTAGATGATAATGAAAAGAGCTTAAAAGAGACCATATACTTAAACAAAGGCATGAGAAAAAAATATGTATGGTTGTTATTGTGAGGGGCAAATATATTTTTTTTAAAATTTTATATTTTAAATTATAAAATGACCAAAATATCCATAAATAAAACCATTTATATGGTTGTTGGGAGGGACAAACTGATCATTTATCCCTCGATCAACCATCGGGCTAAGCTCATATCATTAGGCTCGACCATTTAAGCCTAACAATCGATCAACTAATTAATTCAATGCTTTAGAAAAAAATTGTCAACCAACAATTCTGGTTTCCAAACCTAGGAACATAAATAGAATAGTCATTCTATCATGGATAAAGCTATAAATATGATGTTTGAAGTAATGCTCATATATATATCCATGTCTTTCGATTTTGTTTATGCTTTGCACAACATATAAAGGGCTTGCAATAGACTTGGTAATCCTAGTTTGGTTAGCTTTTGTGATCGTTTCAAATTTATAAATATAGGTTGTATGTAGTCATCATCGCGTAAAGGTAAAACTACCTAGAAATAGACCATCCAGGTAACCATTTTGAGAGTTTTTTAGCTTCGTAGAGTGGTGTTGAGAGTCAGCTAGCACAACACTCAAGAGCTACCCAAGTGGCATATGGCTACATGGGCCTTTGGGATAGTGTTTATAGCTAGTTCACTGTCTTATTTTATAATAGTATCATATGAGTACTTATGGGGACTTTTGGTTGCGGTAGACCACCTTAGATCCTTTGTCATGTGACTATTCAGAGCTTGTAAAATTTATATTTGTAATTTATGTTGTCTATCAAGTGTTTGCTGATATGACTGCTTATGGATCCTAAGTTAAACACTTTCTTTAACTCATCTTCTCTTTTATAGGTCCTAAAGGAATCATAAGAGGTTTTGAGGAGATGGATTCTTTGCTGACGGATATGAAAGGGTGTCATATGACTTAGGTAAAACCAGCTAAGACCGTGATAAATGGTATCACAATAGGATAAGCATACTGAAAAATACATGACATGTAAATATGAGGGGATCTAGCAAGGCTGCATTGTGGGCAAATAGTGCTAGTTATATGTACCCTACAAGTCAATCACGTGAATGATGACACGTATGACACGTACTAGCTATTTTTTGCTTATTATTATTATTGGTATTTTCTCTCTTTATGTTGCATGTTGCATATATTATGATTTCCATGGATCTGTGCAATGAGAATCGGATCATGATAAGATTACGATAATAAGATCGATTCGCCTTCAAGCATAGACCCTAAATAATCCAAATTATAAGTAACTAGAGAGGGATATCAAGATAATTGGACAGACTAGTATATTGTATACCTGTCCATATGATGGAGGTGGCTGATCTCATAGTTGCTCATGTGGAGATACTAGAGATACAATACAAATGCTCATTGGAGAATGAGTTCATTGATTGATCCACTCATAGAATGCTAGATGGTTGATGATACCTCATTATCTGACAACGATTTCGTGGTCTCAATTGTATGTTTGGTCTTTAGACTTGAGACACCAAGGATGTCTTGTATGAGTGCTCCACTCTTTGATATTAAGCTTATAGGTATGAAAGTTTTGATCTAGCATAGCCAATCTTCAAGAGTAGTAGCCAACCTTACGAGGGTAATTGAGTGTCGATAGAGGATCATCCGCTCTTTGTGTCTAGAGAAAAATATCCTATGTGTTCTTGCTCAAGCAAATCCCTAGCCAGGTGTTATGCACTTAACTGGTATTACCTAAGTTGTGTGGTACCCTTGCATGTTCATCTACAAAGGTTAACCTCCTTGAATCCTCCTATGGTCCCTTAGGACCTACAAAAGAGAAAACGAGTTAGAGAAAGTATTTCACTCAAGATCCACAAGTAATCATTTCAGTAAATACTTCATAGCTAATACAGATTATAAACATACTTCATAAGATCTAAGCAATTGCACAACAAAGGGTCCAAAATGGTCTACTATAAATAAAAAATCTCACAAGTGCCCACATAACACAACCTTTGTTTGCAAGTCTAAGATGACCACCAAAACCAAAGAAAATGGGGCTGTTAAGCCTACTATCAGCCCTTTATATGCTGTGTAAAGTATGAACAAAATAATAAAACACGGACATACATGAGCATTACATCAACACCTCATTTACAGTTTTGTCCATGACATTCTTCCCCACTTATTCCTTTGACGTCCTCGTCGAAGCCCTTGCAGATGCTACATCTCCTTACCTTTACTAAGTCTTTAATCTTCTGCTCCGGTTGTAATGTGACTCTTGGCTCCCATCTACTAGGAAATCGCTGGTCAGTATCTCATGTGCAATGGAAACAAAAACAAAATCAGATTTCCTAACATTAAGTACTTGGTCGTTGTGCGACGATTGATGTGCGAGAAAATCGTAAATCTAAAAAACTATACTTATCATGCTAGAAGTGTTGCCAAGGGAGATCGCACATCCCCAAAATTTTTAGATTTGATAAAGTGGATGAAGGAGAACTCGTATATTCCTCTCTAGCGGTGATCTACACAGTGGATGCAATGACGACGCTCCTCAAATCACTGTGGGATCTCCCTCTCCATGTACATTGCAAGGCTATCGGAGCCAAGGAGGAGGGGAGGAGGCTGAGGAGAATAGGAGGGGTGACCACCAACAGTTCTAGCCTATGAACCTTGAGGTTCCTCTTATTTATAAAGGTGCAAGAAGCTTAACCCTTAATGGATCCTATCCTCATTGGATCTCTATCCAATTATCTAATTGGATCTTATCCAATTGGATCTCATCCACTTAACCAATTGAAACTTTATCTAATTATCTAATTGGATCTTATATATAGGATTCAAACTAGGGCTTCCACGGATATCTCATATATGCACCTCTACTTGTTATAACATGCACTATATATATGTAATCCTTTAGGTTCGATACCGAGCTGGCCATGAGTCAATCATATCAGAACTCCTTCTGATATAGTGAATTATTATATTTATAATAATTCACTTGACTCATCGACTAAGGATATATTAGGCAAGTACGCCTAGTCCTCAAACGGTATAAGGGGATCTAATCTATCTGACTTATATATCCACAGTTATAATGTGTCTATAGTCTCTCATCCATCTAATATCCCGGATACCATATATTGGACAAGATAATGTCAAGCCTATATAGAATCCTATTTGAGTCTCGGTCTAATCAGATTCTCTTAGAGAACTTATCTCTCAATCCAAACGATCCTGGCTAGGGATTTTGTCTGAGTGAGCACACACGAGATATTCCTCTCAAGATATCGAGAGTAAATGATCCTCTATTAATACTTAATTTCCTTCATAAGGTTAGTTGTCATTCCCGAGAACCGAATATACCAGATTTAGAACTTTCAAATCTATAAGTCTGACATTAAAAAATGAAGTACTCATACAAAGCATCTTTAGTGTCTCAAGTCTAATGACCAGACACACAACTGGGACTACAGAATCGTTATCTGACGTCATGTATTATTAACCATCCAGCATTCTGTAAGTGGATCAATCAGTGAACTCGTTCTCTAATGAGCATATGCAATGTACCTCTAGTGTCCCCACATGAGCGACTATGAGACCAACTACCTCTATCATATGGATGAGTATATAGCGCACTAATCTATCCGGTTATCTCGATATCCTTATCGAGTAATCTATGATTTTGATGATTTAGGATTTGTGCTTAAAGGTGAATTAGTCTCATTATCGTGATCTCATCACGATATGATTCTCATTGCATAGATCCAAAGACATCACAATATACGTTTAGATAATATATAATAAAATGATAGTAATAATAAGCAAAATGATTGTCGTAGCATATCATAGGTGCCATCACTCATGTGATTGGCTTGAAGGGCACCTACAACTAACAATCTTCCACTTGACCTAAAGCCAATCACCTACGTGTTTGATCCCCATTAAACCTCTGTGATGCTCAAATATAATCTGAGTTAATAGCTTTGTCAATGGATCTATAATGTTATCTTCAGATGAAACTCTTTCCACTACTATATTTCCAAGGGCCACGATCTCTCGAATAAGCTAGAACCTCCTCAGAATATTTCTGATGAGACTTGGGTTCCTTTGCTTGAGCGATCACCCCGTTGTTATCATAATATATGGGAATTGATTTCACACTGCTTAATATGACTCTCAAATCTATGATGAACTTCTTCATCTAGACCCCCTCTTTTGTTGCTTTTGCCACAGCAATGTATTTCGCTTCTATGGTCGAGTCAGCAGTAGTATCTTGCTTGGAATTCTTCCAGCTTAATATTGCCCCATTTAAGGTGAACACATATTCTGAATTCGACTTGCTATCATCGATATCAAAATGGAAACTTGAGTCTATGTATCCCTTAATCTAGAGACTACCTCCTCCGTATACTAGTAAAAGATCTTTAGTTCTTCTCAAGTACTTAAGGATATACTTTGTTGCTTTCTAGTACTCCAAGCCTAGATCCACCTGATACCTGCTTGTGATACTCAAAACATGTACTATATCAGGCCTGATACATAGCATAACATACATGATAGACCCTATTGTAGAGGTATAAGGTATTATATCTATGTTTGCCCTTTCCTTGGGATTTTTTGAGGACATACTCCGAGAAAGTGAAATTTCATATCTTATCGGTATGAGACATCTCTTAGAATTTTTTATGCCAAACCTTTTGACAATGGTGTCTATATACTTGGACTGGGATAAACCATGTATCTTCTTGAACCTATCTCTATAGATCTGAATCCCCAAAATATAGGATATTTCCCCTAAGTCATTCACGAAGAAGTGTTTAGATAGTCAAGTATTTATTGTGGAGAGCATTCCTACATCATTCCCAATGATTAGGACATTATTCACATATAATACTAAGAAGGTGATAGCGCTCCCACTTACCTTCTTGTACACATAAGGCTCATTTTCATTCTTAATAAAGTCATAAGATTTGATTGTCTTATCAAATCTTATGTTCCAACTTTGGGAAGCCTGCTTTAGTTCATTTATGGACTAAAGCAACCTGCACACCTTTTCTGGACTCTACTTGGACATGAATCTCTCAAGCTGCATCATATACATCTCCTCCTTGAGGTTGCCATTGAGGAATGTAGTTTTTACATCCATTTGTCAGATCTCATAGTCATAATATGCTGTAATAGCTAACAAAATTTGGATGGATTTTAGCATAGCTAAAGGTGCAAAGGTTTCATCATAGTCAAAATCTTGCCTTTGAAAATACCCCTTAGCCACTAGCCTTGCCTTATAGGTCTCTACTTTTTCATCTACTCCGATCTTCTTCTTGAAGATCCATTTGTAGTCAATGGGTACGATACCCTCAAGTGCATCAACATGGTTCTAAACCTTATTGGAGTACATGGATTCCATCTCAGAATTTATAGTTTCTTGCTACTTTACGGAGTCTATGCTCATAATAGCCTCCTCGTAAGTCTGAGGATCAACATCCTGGGTATCCTCTCCATTGATATATCCCACATATCTCTTAGGAGGATTTGACATGCTACTAGACCTATATAAAATTGGAACTTGTGTGTTAGGTACCTGAACAGATTCGGTATCCAAAATGGTGCCTGAGCTAGGTCCGTCAAGAATGTGTTCCTTCTCAAGGAACATTGCTCTCTTAGCAACAAAGATCTTTTGGATCTCGGGGTGATAGAAATAATACCCACAAGTTTTCTTAGAGTATCTCACGAACTTGCACCGTTACATCCTGGATTCTAACTTATCGGGGTCGTATGTTTTAACATAGGTAGGACAATTTCAAATCTAAACAATCTTAAGATCGAGCTTCTTTCATTTTCATATCTCATATAATGTAGATACTACTGATTTAAATGGAACTCTGTTTAGAAGGTAAGCTATAGTTTCCATGGCATATCCCCAAAATAAGATGGGTAGGTTGACAAAACTCATCATGGATCGCACTATATCTAATAATGTGTGATTCCTACTTTATGATATATCATTAAGCTGTGGTGTATAAGGAGGTGTCTATTAGGACATAATCCTATGATCCTTAAGAAATTGGGTGAACTCCGTGCTCAAGTACTCGCCTTCTCGATCTGATTGAAGAGTCATAAGACTCTTTCTAATCTAGTTCTTTACTTCATTCTTATATTCCCTGAATCTCTTGAAAGCTTCAAACTTGTATTTCATCAAGTACACATGTCCATACCTAGAGAAATCGTTAGTGAAAGTAATGATGTAGTAGTAACCACTTATGACCTAAGTTGACATGGGACCACATACATTACTATATATAAATTCTAATAACTCAGTGGTTCTCTCTCCAATTCCACTAAATGAAGAGTTGGTCAGTTTTTCACGAAAGCAAGGCTCGCAAGTTGTATATAACTCATAGTCAAATGGATCTAGGTATCAATCCTTTAGTGACTTTCAAATCCTTACCTCATGGATATGACCTATCTTACAGTGCCACAAGTATGCATTGAGGAGAATAAGAGGGGCAACCACCAACAATTATAGCCTATGAACCATGAGGTTTCTCCTATTTATAAAGGTGTAAATAGCTTAACCCTTAATGGATCCTATCCTTATTAGATCTCTATCCAATTATCCAATTGGAACTCTATCCAATTATCCAATTAGATCTTATCCACAAGAACCAAACTAGGAACTTCGCGAATATCTCATATTTGCACCTCTACTCGTTGCAACATATATCATATGTGTGTGACCTTCTAAGCCCGATGTTGAGCTGGCAATGAGTCAATCTTGTTAGAACTCCTTATGACATAGTGAATTATTATTTCCATAATAATTCACTCGACTTATCGTCTATGGACATACTAGGCCACTATGCCATAGTTCTCCAAATTGTATAGGATGATCTAATCCATCAGACTTGTCTATCCACACTTATCATATGTTTATAGTCTCTCATCCATCTAATATCCGAAAGACCATATATTGGGCATGGTAAGGTCAGGCCCATATGAAATTCTGTCTAAGTCTCGCTTTAATTAGATTTCCCAGAGAACTTCTCTTTCAATCTAAACAACCCAGACCATGGATTTTGTCTAAGCGAGCATACATAGGATATTCCTCTCGAGATATCGAGAATGGATGATCCTCTATTGACACTCAATTATCTTCGTAAGGTTGGATACTATTCCCGAGAACCGACTATACCAGATCTGGAACTTTCAAACCTGTAAGTCCGACGTCAAAGAATGGAGTCCTCATATAAGATATCTTTGGTGTATCAAGTCTAAGGACTAGACACATAACTGAGACTATGGAATCATTGTCTGACGTTAGGTATCATTAACCATCTAGCATTCTATAAGCAGATCTCATTCTCCAATGAGCACCTATATTGTACCTCTAGTGTCCCCACACGAGCTGTTGAATCTCGGATTTTGATAATGAAATCAATTGATGAAGTTATGATCTAATATGTGTTTGAGTGACTTAGGACTAACTTCGATCATAGAAAAGTAAATTGATTGAAGCAGGAGTGAATTATGTTAGAATATTGGACGTCGGTCGAAGGACTGGTCAATGTGCTAGAAGGACTTCATGCCATGAGTTCGAGCATCGGGTCGGAGGATCGGACATTGTGTCAAAGAAATTAAATGTTGCGAGAGGTCAACATACCGATTGGGTAATACACCGAAGGAGAGAATGATGCACCGAAGGATTGGACAAAATGTCGGATGAACCAATGACATGCCGGATAACATAGTATTCTTGCTTTGTAATTATTTATTTAGATTAAAGTAGTTTTGGGGGCTAATTGAGTTAGTTTTTGGTGTAATAATGCAAACTCAATTAAGGGCCAATTAAGCTTAAATTGGGACTTATTTTGGCTCATTGGGAGACCCATTTAGTGACCCAAAAGTTGGGCAAGCGGTGGCACCGCCAAACTAGTGTTGGAATCACCTATGAGCTGAAAAAGTTAAAAGCCCAGTCTCTAAGGTTGTCAGGCGATGGTACCACCAGGCTGGGTGGTGGTACCACTAGACTGGGCGTTAGTATCGCCTAGTGTTAGTGACAATATGGAAATTTAAATTTTTGACTCTATTTTTAAAATCATTTAGAGCCTATAAATACCCCACTTAGATAGCAAGAAAGGAACAAGAATTCTTAAGGAAAAAACCGAGAAAACTCTACCAAAACATTGACTTCCCTCCTCCTTGAGTTTAGAAGTTGATCTAAGGGAAGTGTGTGAGGGTTACCTTATAAAAATGAGATATAAAGGTTCTTTTCTAAGCCTATCAAAAGGAGAAAAGAGTTATAAGAGGGTAGTTGATCTTTGCCCATTGAAAGAAGATTATTAGTGGAAGTCGGTGGCCTCGACGGAAGAGGAATTGGGAGTGGACATAGGTCATGACGATTGAACCACTATAAATTCGGTATACTCTTTTCCTTACTATTTACTTTTGTTGCTAATTGATTTAATTGTTTACTGCTTTTACTTGCATTCTACATTTAAACATCATTCCGATATGGGCTTTATTGAATAAAAGTTTTTAAAACACTGATGTTTTTACGAAAGCACTAATTCACCCCCCCCCTTTTTTTCAGTGCCAATTTCGATCCTAACACAAGTGACTATGAAACCAGTTGCCTCCATCGTATGGATAAGTATATAGCACACTAGTCTATCTAGTTATCTCGATGTTCTTATCGAGTAACCTATGATTGGGATGATTTAGGATATGTGTTTTAAGGTGAATAAGTCTCATTATCGTGATCTCATCACGATTTGATTCTCATTGCACAGATCTAAGGACATCATAATATATATCTAGATAATATGTGATAAAATACTAATAATAATAAGCAAAGAGATAATCGCAGTGTGTCACAGGTGCCATCACTCACGTGATCGACTTGTAGGGCACCTATAAATAACACCATTTAGACTTTGTCGCTGTTGTTGAGTAGTCAAACTTTGATCTGCTATGCTGCTTTAACTCGCTAATGCATCTGACTCTGGTGTGGGGTCAGTTGAGTTGTGTTGCTCCTAGTTGTTTCCTACGGATCTCTCAAATGAAAGAAAATATCATACTTAGTATGCGTTAGTCTCTCAAATGCCTCATGCCGCTTAAACTAGGTAGATACTTGTTTGAGCTTTAACGAGTATCACCTCATAGACTTTAAAGTTTTTAGGTCATTCTTTCGTAAAATTTGTCCATTGATTCTTCTTCCACTTAGTCGGCACTTCCATGTATGTTTGCATCACTTCTGCTTTTGATTGATATTCTATTGGAAATGAAGCGAATAATCTACTCTCAATAATATTGATCACAATTGGTGAGGATTTGACAACTATTCTTAAATGATGTACTCCATGCATCGAGCTGGTAACTAGCCTTTGCCCGCTCTTTTGCTCATACTTCTGAAGTACTCGAAGTGTTTACACCTCTTGTGTTGAGTTAGCTACTATGATTCACCTTCCTAATGTCATCGAACTTATAAAATATAAGAAGTTCCTTGGTCGAGCACTCTTGTATCGATCCGAAGTCCTCAACTTTTGGCTATCTTGATAAGAAGCTCGTTAACACCAGTATTACAAAGTTCGTTGGCATTTACCCTTCAGCCTTGTTCGGTACTTGGAGTTTGCCTCTGCATTCTCTACTTTCTCGGCCCCTTTCATGACTAAGCACTCTTCCTTAATGAGAATAATGGATCGATGACTTCACGAAAGTCTCACCTCTACGGTACCATGGCGCTACTATACCCATGACCCTACTATCCATCGTCTCGCATCTACGTCCCTTTCTTTATGATTGGTAGATCTACCTTTGTGGCACTATGACACTTCTTTGAGTCTACCTCTATTTTAACCAATGCTTAGTTTTGGGTAGCTAGGTCCCTTTGAACTCGTCGTCGCTTCCTCACCCCTTTCGACCCCCTATTTCAACACCTTTGTGTTATCCGAGTAGTTCCCTTGCTCGATGGAAAGATAGACTACAACTCCCATACATGGCCTCTGCAATTATATTATAGGATTTGTACCAATTCTATTCTCCTTAACTTCCTTGGTAGCAACATTCGCTTACTCAACATTATCCTCCGATTTGCCGAGTTCTCTTAAGCAAATATGGGCTCTGGAGCAGTCTAACTCTCTAGCCACTCCGATTATACTTTTGCATGATCAAGTCCCCCTTCCATGAGACTCACTAGTATTTGCATTCAAAATTCTCCCTCGGTAGTTACACAACCCCCATATGCTAATGACTAAGGCTTTTATCCGATACAAAATCGATGCATGCACAAAAGACCCACCTCTGCGATACCATGCATTTAATTCTTAAATCCATAGCCTTTCTTGTTATTGTGTTATTTATCAAAGTGGAGCTTCCAAGAGCTCTTAATCATATCTCTATATGATCTAGCCCCTCACCGGACTCATTTCGCGTATATCACATTGCTATGAACTATTCCACCATGATCCATTGTATTATGTCGCCTCTTAATGACATATTCATTGCATTTTGATTATTGTGGGATGAACTCGGATTGTGATCTCTCCATATGTGGCCTTTGCCAACACATCACAAGGCTTCTTCTACCTTCAATTATATTCGCTCCTTTGGCAATAGACTTTTGTCTATCCGCTCTCAAGTCACGCACCCAAACGAAGCATACCTGCCTCCGTGTCCTCTTGCCCTATGCCAAGGCCTTCTAATCCCAAATTCACCTTCGTAAGTTGAGTCACTTGGTTCCTCCATCAAATGCTTCTTTGAGATAAGGTGTATGTGCCTAGAAACTCCTTTCATCTTCTGCTCCATCAGAATGAGGGACCCATGGAACAATATGATCCTGCTCTTGCCTCTACAAGAATTCATGTCCTTGACCTCTATCCATGAAAAGATTCATGCCTTCGCTTCATATTTTATCTTCTATTTCGACTCCCTTCACGCGGCTTGGGTACTTCACTAAGTTACACCCAAGTTGCTCTGCTCTGTGATTTACATTAAGTTGATGGTGGCCCTCGCACCCATCATTGCATGGGTCAGCCCTCCATTGAGTTCAATCTCTATATCGACTTAAAATATGCCTTCATTTTGTATTGCCTTAGGTCTCTCCCTCACTTGATCTCATAATGTATCCACCAATCCATTACCTCATGTGAGATCATGCAATGACTCCTCACCACTGGCTTAGTCCATTGAGCTTTGTAGGGTTGTTATCTTGAGGTACTCATCCTCAACATGTGCAGTCTGTTGCACATGATTCTCCCTATAGAGAACCAAGACTTATCCCTCCAAGGTATATGTCCCATTGGAGTAACTTCTCTCTCTGCATCATTCCCTTTGAAAGTTTTGGAGACCACCATCCCCTTGAACTACTCTACCTTGTTGAATGGACTATATATTATTTTACCCCTACAAATGCACTTGCTAGATTGAGACATCGTTAATATAGCCCCTACTGCACCTCTCAAAGCCTAGCAATATGCTAAACTCGCTACACACTTCAGCCTCTTATGGACATATCCTTTTCATGCCGAAAAGAAAATTTCAATGCTTCATGGCACCGAGTTTCGGCTACCTTAGGATGGCCACAAACATTCCATCGTATGCATAAAAACCCTTGCATGAGTACCGAATTTTTTGAGTTATCAATTTCCCTCACCTCTGTGAGCTTTACACAACTCTTTTGGTCACTAAACAACATATTCCACTTTGTACGGTCTCATCCTTTATTAAGCGTCTTGCTTGCCTTGAGCACTATCAAGTATGGTTACCAAAGTCGAGCCATAGCTTGAACTCAGCCATCTCAACTTTTGTGCACTACGTATTCTTCCCAACTTACTTATCCTTGTGTTGCCCCTTGCGTAAAGGGTTGGTCATTCCTTTGAATGTTAATCTCAGATGCCTGCTATCTGAACAACTCGTTCTCCCTACATCTCCATGCTTGTTTCCCACAAATAGTCGCGCGTGCTGGTTGCCCTCAATGCAACCCCGCTAGGTCCCCCACATTTGCATGCCAAGTGTTTCTATATATGCTTGTCCTACTCTGATACTATATGTCATGTGCTTAGCTGGTTTTGCCTAAGTCATGTGGTATCCTTTCGTGTCCGTCCATAAAGATCAGCCTATCTGAAACCTCCTATGTCCCTTAGGACCTATAAAAGGGAAAACGGGATAGAGAAAATATTTTACTTGAGATTCACAACTAATTATTTTAGCAAACACTTCATAGCTAACGTAAATTATAAATAAACTTCACAAGATTTAAACGGTCGCATAACAAATAATCCAAAATAATCTATTATAGATCGAAATTCTCACAAGTGCCTATATGACACAACTTTTGTTTGTAAGCCTAAGACCACCAAAAAAAAAAATGAGGCTGCTAAGCCTACTATCAGCCCTTTACATATTGTGTAAAGCATGAATAAAATTGAAAGACACGGATATATATGAGTATTACATCAAACACCCTGTTTATAGTTTTGTCCATGACATAGGGTCATTCAGACTAAGAGAGAAAGAGTTCTCCAGGAGAATCCGATTAAAGCTAGACTCAAGTTGATTCTGTATAGGCCTCATAGCACCATGCCCAATATACAGGATATTAGATGGATAAGGAACTATAGATATATGATAACTGAGGACAGACATGTCCAATGGATTGGATCCCTAGTATCGTCTAGGAACTATGGCGTAGTGGCCTAGTACGTCTGTAGTTGATGATCGAGTGAATTATTATAAAGATAATAATTCACTAAGTCAAAAGGAATTCTAACAAGTATGACTCACGATAAGCTCAATATTAGGCCCAGAAAGTCATACATATATAGTAGGTGTTGCGTTAATTAGATGTTCAAATATGAGATATCCGCTAGAGCTCCTATCTTATTGGATATCAAGTAAGCTTATGAATTATTGAATCTTATGAATAAGATTCAATAAGACCAAATTAGAGATTATTGGGTAGAGATCCACTAATCCAAGAGGCTTGGATAATTGGATAGAGATCTTGTACCCAATACGGCAAGATCCATTAGGGTTAAGTGGTAGGAACATCTATAAATAGGAGGGCCCAAAAGATGTTATAGGTTAGTCACCTCTTGGCCACCCCTCCTATTCTCCTCCCTCTCCTCTCCTCCTTAACCGATAGTCATATTTGAGGGCGTGTGGACAGCAAAAAGAGTCAACCCTTCTTGATCATGTGGTGCACGTGAAGAGAAAGATCGTATAGTGATTTGAGGAATGTCTTCACCACATCTACCATGTCGATCATCGCTAAAGAGGAGGACAGTTGATCTCCTTTATCCATTCCTACAGATCTAGAATTTTTTAAGGATATATGATATCCCTAAATAATAAATCCCACTTGATACATGCGGTTTTTAGTTTTTACGTTTTGTGCACCAATCTTCACACAACAACGAGATACTTTTTCTAGGAAATCTATAATTTTTATTTTCTGTTCTTCCGCTATGCATGTGATGCTCTGATTAGACTTCCCAACACATAATAAGAAAGGTATTTTCTTTCATTTAAAGGATCCATAGGAACTAATAAGAATTAGCACAGCTCGGTTGACCCCACACCAGAGTTAGAGTTATTAGCGAATTGAAGCAATATGGTGGATTAAGGTTCCACTACTCAACAATAGCGGTAGAGTGCAGTTAGGAGCCAAAAGACATATTGCAATTGGAATAAAAAATTAAAGATTCAATAAAGGTAAGGAGATGTAGTATCTATAAAGGCTTTGATAAAGGCACCAAAGAAATAAGTGAGGGAGAATATCACAAACAAAACTATAAATAAGGTATTTGATATAATGCTCATATATGTTCATCCCTTTTAATTTTATTTATGCTTTGTATAATATATAGAGGGATTGCAATAGGCTTGGCAACCCCATTTTGGTTAGTTTTTATAGTTGTTTTAGGCTTGTAAAAACAGGTTGTGTAGTCATCACGCAAAGGCAAAATCGCCAAAAAACAAGACATCTAATAGCCATTTTGGAAGTTTTCTAGTTTTACAAGTGGTATGGAGTGTCAACCAGCACAACACATAGGAGCTACCTAGGTAGCACATGGCTGGATGGGCCTTTAGGATAGTATCTAGGGCCGGTTCACTATTTTGTTTCATAATAGTATCATATTGGAACTTGTGAAAACTTTTGACCATAGCGAACTACCTTGGAGCTTTTGTTGTATAACCATTCAGATCCTATGAAGTCTATATTTATAATTTACATTGTCTATCAAGTGTTTGCTATAATAGCTACTTGTGGATCCTAAGTTAAATATTTTTTCTAACATGTCTTCTCTTTTATAGGTTCTTAAAGGACCATAAGAGGTTTTGGAGAGGCTAACCCTTTACGGACAAACACGCAAGGGTGCTATATAATTTAAGCAAAACTAGCTAAGTTCATGGCAGATTATACTAGAGTGGGACCAGCATACCTAAAAATACTTAGTATGTAAATGTGAGGGACCTAGAGAGGTTGCGTTGAGAGCAGCCAATATACACGACTGTTTGATGGAAATATGTATTAAGATGTAAGGAAAGAAGTCACTTGGAGGAGTCGACATCCGAGATTGGTATTTAAAGGAATGACTAATCCTTTATGCGAGAGACACCACGAGGACAAGTGAACTAGGAAGAACATGTAATGTATAAAGTTTAGAATGGTTGAGTTCAAGTTATGGCTCCAACCAAACTTAACAATGCTAAGTGGGGCATTTGGGAAAGGATGAGACCGTGTAAGGTGGGGTGGGTTACTCAACGACTAAAAGAGTTATCTAAAGCTTACAGAGGTAAAAAAAATTACTAACTCGAAGAATTTGATACTTATGCAAGGGTTTATATATGGACGATGAACTGTCCATAGCCATCCCAAGGCAACCAAAACTCGATATCATAGAGTATTGAAACTTTCTCTTTAGCATGAGAAGGATATATTCGTAAGAGGCTGAAGTGTATAGCGAGTTTAGCATATTATTAGGTCTTGAGAGGTATAATAGAGGTTATATTGGCAAAGAGTTATAATCTGTAAGTGTGTTCACGGAGACAGAATAGTGCATAATTTATTTAGCAAGATAGAGTAGTCCAAGGGGATGGTGGTCTTCGGTTCCCCAATCTATGTGCATGAGAGAAGAAGTTGTTCTAATAAGATAGATATTTAGGAAGGATAAATCTTAGTTCTCTAGAGAAAGAATCATGTGCAACAGATCATATATGTTGAGGAGTGGTACTTGAAGATAATAACTCCACAAAACTCAATGGATCAAATGAGTAATAAGGAGTTATCGCATGATCTTGCATAAGGTAATGCGTCGGTGAATGCATTATAAGATCAAATGAGAGAGCAACTCAACACAACATCAAATGAAAGCACACTTAAAGTCGATATGAAGATCATACTCAAAATAGGGTTGCCCGTGGAATAGTGGGCATGAGGGTCACCATTAATTCAATGCAAATCGAGAAGCAAAATAACTTAGGTGGAACTTAATGAAGTGCCCAAATCGCATGAAGGAAGTCAATATAGAAGACAGAACATAGAGCATAAATATAAAGTTTTCCTAGACATAAGTCAAGGGTTGTACAACTTAGATAAAACCAACTAAGTATGTGACAAGTCAATTTGAAATCGACGAATCATCAGCTAATTCGATTTATCGATTTGATTATAATTCAAATAAATCGGGCTACACCAATTATTACTAAAAAAATATAAAATAATTTACAAATAGAAGAATTCCCGATCAAAAACTTTTACAAATAGGATTGGTCTTTTGACCATTTAATCTAAAAGTCAATGATTCAGTGATGTTTTTCGTCCAAGAAACATTTCGATAGAATCTAACCAAAATAAAATTTTCATGAACTACATATAATAACAATAAAATAATAATAATAATAATAATAATAATAATATAACCTTGTTCGATCTTACCCCTTGCAGAATTCTCACGAATCTCGAAGCTGTTTCGACACCCCCTTTCCTCCTTTGGCCCATCCTTTGAGCTTGTGCAGCAATCTTGGCTTCTTCGAACCTGATTGATTCTTCCTTGCTGCAGCATCCAAGCAAGCTCCATGGCCAGTCTCTGCAACTGCTGAGGAATCATGGAGTTCCACCTTGCGCGCCTCGGCCTCATCATCTGCTGGGAGCTCCATGATCTCCTGCAGTTGTTCTTCTTGATCCATCAAGAGCTGATGCCTCAAGCATGCACCCACCCAGCCTATATAGACGAGCTCCTCCATCTCCAGGTACCACTGATGCCGGAACTGCTCTAGTTGATCAAGCAATTCCTTGTTGGATGACATCTTCATGTTGCCATCTTCTTCAATCTATGTGCATGAGAGAGAAGAACACAATGTATCAGACAAAGCATATGATGTACTCAGTAACTACTGAAGGGCTGCAGTTTTGTGACCTCTGATGCAGATTGATATTTCGCTGCGAGTGAGTCCATCTTTTGATCCAACGCTTTCTTCTCCTCCTGCAGATGATCGGCTAAATCCTTGACGTATCGCAGCTCCTCTTTGATCTGCAACAACTCGGCTTCTCGAGCGCCTAGAATCCGAGCCTGCCGTCGCGCTTCATGCAGATGAAGCCCGTCTACTTTGGCCAGCTTCTTCCCCTCCCTCCGTAACCATTTGAGCTCTGCTCTCATTTCATCGAGCTTCTCCAAGGCTGTCTGTTGATCGGTAATGGTGGCCTCGAGCCTCTGGTTTCGGGTTTCGAGGCACTCGAGCTGGAACCCCAAGCACATGATCTGGAGCTTCTGAAACAGCGATTCCTTCTCTTTCGCGTCACGGTAGTCCTGGAACTGCGATTCGGCTTCGCTCGCTCTGTCGTCCATGGCAGATACAAGACACTTTAGACTCTCGATCTCTCCTTCCAAGTTCTCTGGGCATTGCACCCTCACGACTTCCGAGGGATCGCAGTGTTCCACGGGTTCTCTTTGTGCTTCTTCCTGGCCTCGTGAGCTCTCCTCATCCTCGGACTCGTACAGGGAAACGGATTCAGAGGAATCCATCGTTAAGCTCCCTTCTCCGCGTGAAGAACTGGAGGGGGCTCTGTTTCGTGTTCTACACTTTCTAGTGATGGTAGAGAAGATGAAACCAGCCAAGGGAAGGGCCAGGGGAATGGCAAGCTTGAGGACAAGAGGCTTGATTCCCTCTCCTCCGTTCTTTCCCCTCTCCATGCATAGGGAAGGTCTGAGGGTGCCTTCTCCATGCAATTGAATGACCCATGGAAGGCTTGCACGTTCTGCATCCTTGTCTTGCCTCATGGGACTTCTACTTCTTGGGCACCTCATAAGCTTACCTCCAAAAGGGGTTTTGGAATCCAACTTGCTTTTGCTTTGGGTAAGAACACAAAAAACATCAATGACTTAGCTTACAAGTCTCATCCAACAGAAACAAGAATCTTCATTGTTCTACATTATGGAACTCTGAGGGGTTGATACATGGAAATTAAAGATGTTTACTAAGACTGTGCTTGACAGGATTTCTAATGAAATCGATGTGCAATTGTCTAATTAACATGTTCATTACATTTATACCAAAAACATGACTCGGAGGACATAATTCAGAGTTTAGGACAAGAAAACAAGTTTCTTCTTCATGAAACGATCTTCATCTAGTAAAAAGACCTACCATCGATCAGCATCCATGCTCATTGTTTTGTAGCCAAAGGTTGCAGGAATAATTGGTTTGCTCAACCCTTTGGAGAGAGTCTGACAGAAATTTTGAGTTTAGGTGACTCGAGAAGCTTGTTTATGTTTTCAGCATCGTTGTATTACCTGTGAAGCTTCTGGATGAGTTTTCATTTTGTCTTGGATAAAAAGCAACAACATTTCTGCTCTATCATTTATTGATTTGGCACTTGTAAATGAACATATTAAGATTAATTCACATCTCACGGACTTACCTTGCTGCATTCAAATCACTGATAGATTCATTCTTCTGTTTCTTTTTTTTTTTTTTTTGCTGAATTAAGCAGGATCTTGCCAGACACGCTTCCAGTACAGTTTTGTTGGATCGAAAATTGTTCTACTCGGTAGGATTCCGCTCTCAAGGAGGCGAGTCGAGGGAGGGCAGCCAGTTTAGATGTACTTATGGGACATTTAGCTTTTAGGCGCGACAACATTCAAAAAGTGCGCTAAGTCGAACCAACTTTCTCGTGAGATTAACGATCATTTTTCAAGTCAACCATGTCAAGATGATCACGTCGCCACATTGTCGAGATGGTCATGCCGAAAAGTCAACCGTGTCGTTAAGATGACTAGATCGTGAAATTGGCCATGCTACAAAGACAGCCACACCTTCAAAATGATATTACACTCGAGTCACATCATCAAGTCAACCACACTGTTAAGACAATTGCACTGTCAAGTCGGCCATATACCATCAGGACAACCAAAGGCCAAATCAGCCACGTCGTCAAGACGACCACACTGTCAAGTCGGTTGCGCCTCCAAGGCGCTCAAGATGCCAAGGAAGCCAAGCATCCAAGTCTGCCATGCCTCCAAGTTGGTCGCAATGCTGAGTCGACCGCATCGTTAAGTAGGTTGCACCATCAAGCGGATCGCACATTCAAGTCGGCTATGCGATCAACTCAATCACGCCTCTAAGTCTGCTCTACCTTCAAGTCAGCCATGTCGTCAAGTCTGTCATGAGTCCAACCAATCATCGGTGGCACCATGGAGTCGGTAAGTCGTTGAGTTAGTCCTGCCTTTAAATCAGTCTCGATGCCAAGTCTATCGCAATGCAAGTCTGTCGCAATGCCAAGATAGTCGCATCATCACGTTATCCGTAACATCAAGTAAGTCGTGCCTCCATGTCGATCATGATGCGGGGTCAGTCGCGCCTCCATCGCTAGTCACCGCCGATGACCGGCCAAATTACAGTTATTGACATCCATGGCCGCTGTAGCTTGCTTCGAGCCCTCTTTGGGGCTGGTTGCAGCCTCCTCCTCACCGTCATGGCCGCCCAAGCAGAGCGTCACCGCTTCTTGCCAGATCTGGTTCAGATGGTCGCAATGGAGTGTTTCTCCCCTCCCTGCCAACCCCAAGGGCAGGTAGTCAATGGCTTGATCTGTCCCGGTACGTCTTGATGCTGCAATCCTCCTCATGCCATGCTGCTCGATTTGTCGCCGCCTAGGGCCCCAAGGATAGATCAACGATAGCCCAACCTGTCTAAATCAACCGGCCGCCGTCCAATCTACACACGCCTTCGAATGGCATTACTACTCATCACCGTTGTTGTGACCTTCCGCTGCTGCAATCGCAGCCTCGGCCAATGTCACCATTGTCTTTGCCGACGCCGAAGCAGACGCCGACGCCTATCGTTGCTGCCACCACAGTCACTGCTTCTGGCACTACGGCAGCTGCCGACGCCGTCGCCCATCGCGGCTACCTTCACAACCGCATCTGATGCCGCCACCCATCATCGATACTTCCTAGTACTGCTCACATGGTGCCACCCACAGTTTCGCTCGACATTGCAGCCACGGCTTGGCTCGATGTCACGTCCATAGCTTCACTCGCAAAATCGGTCGAGGTTGCATCCACGACTTTGCTAAATACCGTGGCCTCGCTCGACGTCACAACCACAGTTTCACTCCTGGATTTGTTTGACGTCGTGTCCACGGCTTCGCCCAACATCGTGTTCGTGGCTTCATCCATTGTCGCGTCCACAGCCTCCACCGTTGCTGCAACCACTGCCCATGCTTCATCGTCATTCCATGTCGTGTCCGTAACCTCGCTCGATGTCACGCCAAATCTGTGCATGTGGCTTCAGTCAACGTAGCAGCCGCAGCTTCAGTCAACGTCATGTTAGCGGCTTTGTCCATGTCCGGATCCTCCTGTGCCGCCGCAACTGCTGCCCACGCTATGCTGCCGTCCACGACGTGTCCGTGGCTTCGATCCGTATCGGTCCGTGGCTTCAGAGGTGTCAATTATACTCGGTACCCGTCCCCGATGAAAAATAAATGAGAATGGGATGGGAATGAAAGTTACCTGCCCTAACATATGGACCAATATGTTGAGTCTAAATGCTAAGCGAATCAGTCGAGGCTGAGCTTGAATCGATTCAAAGTTAATTATCAGTTATTTAGTTTGATTGAATAAGATAATACTATATTAATAAATATTATTTTTTTGATATTTAAATATTATTATAATATATAAAATTTATAAATATTAATATTATTTATAAAATTTGTTATTATTAATTAATTTTGTTAATCATTTAATTTTTTAAATATAATAAATTAGTTAGAAGAATATGACCCGGGTTTCCACCCTAAATAGGGATTCCTCAGCCTCTATCTCATCTAAATGGAAAATGAGATGAGGATGAGACAAGGACAATGATGGGAAAGCACTCTCCTGCTCTGCCGGACTATGTTAACATCCCTAAACATTATGATCGGAAGTGATATTCTAAATCTATGTCCACAGCTTTTATGTTAAACACTTAACACAAGTAATTCAAATTAGCATATCTTACCCTCATCACATGGATAATTCAAGTTGGAGTTGACATTATACCCACACGTATGTAATTTAAATCAGTATACCTTGACAAACTTTACATCCGATATTCTCTACATTAGCAATTCAAATTTACATATATTGACACTTTTACATATCTTTGACAAATATTTCTTACATGAATAGTTTAAGTCAAAAAACTCCAAAGCACTCATATATTCTATTTCATAATACTTAATATATGAGTAAATCATGTCAGCATATCCCAATGCTCTCACCTATCTCTTTCATTTGATATTATTTGTATGAGTAATTTAAATTGACATGTCCTGATGCTTTTATATGCTTGTTATGTTCGATACTCTCTACATGGATGGTACAAGTAAAAATACCCTATATTCTCATGTATCTCTTTTGTCTTACAGTTACTATATAGATAATTCTTGAAGACCCACTCCCTACATAGATGGTATAAGTAAAAATACCCTATATTTTATATTCTCATGTATCACTTTTGTCTTACAGTTACTATATAGATAATTCTTGAAGACCTTTGCTTAATTAGCACTATTTAAACGTGTCTAATCAATATGGCATCCAAAAGAGAATATTTCCTGCCTAAATATCAACTTAGAGCATATAAATAGATATGCATTGGCCTCCAAACCCTTCTAAGAGAAGGTTTGTCAAATATAGCTCTGATACATCCTTCCACTCTAGAATTAATATAAGTAGAAGAAAGATAACAAACTAAAGTGTGAAAATATTTAAAAAATGAATCAAGTCAAGTCCACTCTCGCATGAGATTGATGATCATTTTTGGCGCTAACACAAAGATTGGTCAAGTTAAGTCAAGTTAACTCTTGCATGAGATTGATGGTCATTTGACGCTAACACAGAGATTGATCAAGTCAAATCAAGTCCACTCTCGCATGAGACTGATGGTCATTTTTGACGCTAACACAAAGATTGGTCAAGATATCATCACCTAATCACAGCCTGCTCCAATTTTTCGAGTGTCTCTTCCGCACGAAGTTTGTGAACCCACCAAATGACTTCAAGAAAAAGAACAGTCAGTTGAAGCCTACAAATCCTGATCTCTTTTGGAAGGAGCAGACAGAAGTCAACTACACTTTCTCCACTGTTTGTCTACATTGCAACATGCCTCCACTTTTCTCTTGGAAAGAAACACCACTACTGAGCTACCGAAAGGGATATGTCACCAACATGCTGCACAAAGGAAAGCTTTGGGAACATGCTGCACAAAGGTGGAATCTTTAGCAGATTAGGATAGAGCTCATTAGTTCTCCAGGTTGCAGTTAAACTGCAGCCCTAATGCACTTCTATGAAAAGAAAAGATTAAAAAAAAACTTTGTTGTTAATGTGGAAAGATAAATCGATCCCCAATAATATATATATATATATGTATATATATATATAATTTCACAAAATAAAGATAAATGGGATGGGTTTTCAATGCCTTTTATGAGTCATGCCTAGTACAGCCAATTAATTTCTGAAGATAAAGCGTCTAATCAATAACAGAAAACCCTAAATGCAAAGTAATCCATGATCTAAGCATCAAAATTGTTATTACCTTCTTCCTCTCATCAATGGCATCAAAGGTGGAGGTATAAGATGACAACAGATAGATTTCATTGAGTTTGTCCTTGAATCCGATTAACTATGCAATATCTAAATCAAACATCCTATTTGTCTTCCTTCCATATCCGTCCTAAACACAGGATACTTTAATATCCCAGGAATGATATTAGAAAGACTAACCATAAATTTTATCACATATATTTCTGAACTTGACTAAGTATGTGGGTATCAATCAGACTCGAAACTTATCCATCACATGTATCCAATAATAACAAAATAATAATATCTTGATTATTTGGGATCACCATCATGTTATTAAGTATTTTGCTTTAAGTTTTTTTTCTATAAGAGATGAAAATAATTAATCTGATAGAAAGCATAATGATCTTGCATTTGTGTCTGTATGTCTCATTCTTCTTGAGTCGATGATTACTCATAATTATTATCTTAACACCGTCAAGAAAGAGTTCCATGTAATGCTTTATGGATCTTTTGTCATTGTTATTACTGAGATATACTAATCCCAAAGCAGGAGTTTTCTCTTAATGCCAATTTGTTCCACTGCTTCCTTCTCCGGGTCACAAAGAAGCTCATAAATGCCCACTGACCAGAAACCCTTATCTAGAGTTGGTGGAAATTTAATGTCTCCAGAAAGTGACAGAAGTGTTCAAGTGCTTTCAACTGATAAAGAACAACGAAGGGAGGTTTTATCTGCCTAAATTAAAGGCCATAATCCTTTTTTTTTTTTACTTTTGGGAAGGGCAAATCATGTTTACAAGGCATGTGATCAGTTTTATATTCTCCACAAAGACCTGTTGAGCCGAAGGAGAAGTGTTAATTGGTAGAAGAACAACAAGATTATAACATCAAAGAATTATTTTTTGTCCTTCTTCTTCTGGGTTTGGGTTGGAATCTGAAGATGAGACAAACCCATTCTTGTCATGCTGCTTCACGGGACCAAGACCTCATCAAGAAGAAGGCATTGCTTCAGCTCAGTTGACTCATCTTCCTGCATTGCACCCTCTCTGTGCCAGTGAGAGAGGGACCAGCCTTTTGATTCCTTGTCTCGATTGGTTTAAGAAATGTGCATTTTGTGTATAGAAGACTATCTTGAAACCAATGGAACTATAGAGAATCAACGATCAAGTATAAATCAGAAAAACTGATGCCCTCTTTATATTTTTCATTGTATAAAAATAAATTTATCTCTTGAGTTAACTCTTCAACCCCTTTAAAATTTTTCTTTAATTTCTCTATATTTGCCAAAGAAAAAAATCTCTAGATGTATCAAGTGTTATTTTTTTTGTAATGACCGAATATTTTCCTCCCATATCATGAATTAAATAACCATAATTAATGTGTTGATTTATTCTAATGATTAATTACTATAACATGGTTAAGAAAATTATTAAAATTGATTTTCTTAATGGTGTGGGTAAATAAGAAATTTAGTTAATCAACTAATTAATTAAATAATCAAAATTATTAATTGATCTATTTCTTAAAGAGTGATATGAGTTTTATGGATTAATTATTTTGAATTCTATTATTGTGTGTACACTATAAAAAATAAATGTTATAATTCTATTTTTGTGTGTGAAAACAATATAAAAGTAAATTATATATAAAAATTAAATGTGTTCCTACCATTTAGGGAGATCTCATCTTCTCTCCCTCTCGCCCATTTCTCATGAGTCTTGCAGCAAGGGGATCGAGGATAAGATCCCTATGGAGAAGATTCCAAGCTAGAAAATTCATTAGGAGAGATAGGATTGTTTTTTTGTTAATTTTGATTCATATTTTGAAAATTTTGACATTAGAATTGTTATAATATTTATGATGCATAATAATATTTTAATTTTAAAATTTTATGATTAAAAAATAATGATTATTGAATTATGAAGTTAGAATTTTTATTTAATTTAATATCGATAATATTGACTTATAATGGTCTCTTAAGCTTAAATGAATCTTAAGATTGATTTAATTATTAAATTTTTATTTTTAATTAAATAATAATTTTAATTTATTTATATAGATATATCTTTGTTTCAACGAATTATATGATTTTTATGTTTAATTAGTTTTAAATATAAAATCATGAATTTATTATATTATTTGATTCATTAAAAGTAGAATTAAAATTTTATTTTAATGAATTAATATTGTATTATTGAAACTTCTAATGAAATACTTATTTTTTGTTCAAGTTTAAATTATTACTCTATAATATTTTAAGTATTTCATAATAAGATTAAAATCTAGTTTAATAAAAGATAAAACTCATGACTTAGTGAAGTTGATTAATCTAATTAGCCCATATAGCCAAATATGACATGAATTAAGTAACCAAGTACAACCTGACCTATGTGATCAAGTATAACCTAACTTATATGGTTAAATAAGATTTTGCCTATGTGGCCATGTATAGTCCAGTCTATGTAGCTAGGTATGACCTAGCTTGTATGGTTAAACATGGTCTAACCCATGTGGTCAGCTACAATCCAACCCATGTAACTAAGCATGATCGAACTCATGTGGTCAAATATGATCCAACCTTTGTGATCAAGTATAATTTGACTCATGTGACTAGACACAACCTAACCCATGTGGTCAAGCATGACCCAACTTTTGTGGCCATTCATGGTCCAAACCATGTGACCATATACAATCCGACTTATATAGTTAGAAATTGTTCAACCTATATGACTAGGCATGGTCCAACATATATTACCGATTATAATACAATCTATGTGGCTAAGTATGACTCAACTCATGTAGCTAAGCATACTCTAACCTATGTAGCTAGGTACAATTCAACTCATGTGATCAAGCATAATATAACCCATATGATCAGGCATGACCTAACCCATAAGCTAAGTATAGCCCAAATCAATAATAAAATATGACCTAACCCATGAGGCTAGGCCCACTTAACTATATGATCAGGGCTAAGCATGTCGCTACCCCTTTGTCCAGCTCATTGTACCTTAACCTGATCTGCTACTAGTGACCAACCCAAGACTTGGGTGGGTTGATCCATTTTGAACTAGCCCTATATAGCTTAGCCCAATTCTATCTTCCTCTATTAATTTTCTCCTTGATTGATTGAACTAGACCAATTTAATTAGTTTAAGTTGGTTTAGGATCATTCTAGACTAATTTGATAAGTTCAAGCCCAAATGACCCAATTTAAATTGATTAAATCCTAATTTGATAAGTTATGTCCTAATTGAATTTAGTTTAGTTTAAGTCAATTTAGCTATTCCAATTAGGATTCAAGATGATTAAGAGCTATTAAGATATTGATGCCTCGTATCTTTATAATTTAATGAACTTAAATGCTTTATTCAAAGTTTTGATTTTAAAATGATTAATAAGTTGATGATATTAATATGATTATTACTATGTGATATATGTAGCTACATTGAATTATTCATATTAGAAGTGTACCATATTAAAAGAACTATGAGCATATCATAATGCAAAGCTACTAGTAGACATAGTCTAGTAGATCATATATGGAGAATGATTTTATCATATTACTTTTTAAATACATATAAATAATTGAATGAATATAAGAATGAATATAAATAAATGATTATATATCCCTACTGAGATTAAATAAGATAATTCTTTTTACGATTAGTGAGTCATCAAATGAGATAACTAGATGATTCCTCCATTTACTATTGGAAGGAGCGTACCCTCACTTAGAAGGATGAGATAAACTACTATATTTGTTATTGGAAGTACGATATGAGTTCTATTTGTTTGTTGTTGGAAAAATATAGAACTCACCCCATTAAATATATATCTTCATTCGTTATTGACAGAGTTTATTATCCAATATGATATATGTCTTTATTACTATGTATATCATCTAGATATATTATATATGACTAATGTATGAATTTATTCATTTCATAAGAGATATCATTATTTATTTGATGCATGAGTTTCGTATTGAATTGATATATTATTATTTTATATTAAATTATTAATATTTAAATATATTTTATGAGTATTGAATATAATTTTTATATTTTTTAAAGGTTTCTATAAGTATATGTGATTATTGATATAATTTTATCTTATATCTATTTAAAAATAATCTATTAATTTTTAATATATTTGAGAGGTGGAGAAGATTTCTTGGGAAGATAAATTGTAAAGACAAGAATATCGAAAAGAAGAATCTTCTATAAAAATAGATTTTTAAGTGATAATTTATTTTTAATAAATTCAGGCATGACATTTTTGTCTGTCTTTTTCTCGTTAATAGCTTATCTTAGGATACATAAGCTGTTATAGAATAATTAAACTCCAATTTATACGAGTATTCCTTACATAGTTAAATTTTTATCTAACCTTGTACTTTAATTAATTTGATTTATTAGGATTCTTGATATAGTTAATTTATATTAGGATTCTTAGAATACTTACCTCTAAGTCATTACTATATTCTCTCTCTTCGTCTTTTATCCCTCACTTATTTCTTGATTTGATTTGATCACTCCTTAATCGACCATGTATTTTTTTCAAATATTATCATGTATTCTTTATTATGGATAAATATTCATTACCGGTTGGAATTATTCTTTCCATCTAATTCAATACGACTGATTTTATTTTTGTTTATTTTTAATATAATATAATTTTAATTTAAAATTCTTAATTAAAATAGATACCATCTAACCAGTTAATTCATTGGCCAGCTCTCATAACTATGCAGTGGACGGTGGAATATATCCAGCGACTCACGTGCATTCCCTACCGCTGTCCACAACCACAGCTTCGGCACGGTTATATAACACTCGCAATGATTGATGGATCGAAGTCTGTTGTGATCGCCACTGCGGCAGGCAAGCTCGCCGGCCTTTCCCTTCCCCCACCACCTCACCCAGCCTGTTTCTGCAGCACCCACCAGAAATAGATCACGAGCAGAACTCTTCTCCGAGCCTTCCCTTCACGCGCCCAGCAAGATGTCGGCCCGTGAGTCCCTCGGCCTCGCCGTCCGTGCCGTCCGCGGCCGGTGGTTCATGGCCTTCGCATCCTTCCTCGTAATGTCTTCCGCCGGCGCCACCTACATCTTCGCGGTCTACTCCAAGGACATCAAGACCTCCCTCGGCTACAACCAGGAGACGCTCAACACCATCTCCTTCTTCAAGGATCTCGGCGCCAACGTCGGCATCGTCTCCGGCCTCCTGGCCGAACTCGCCCCTCCCTCGGTCATCCTCGCCATGGGCGCCGCCATGAACTTCTTCGGCTACCTTATGATCTATCTCGCTATCACCGGCCGCCTCGCCCACCCCCAGGTGTGGCAGATGTGCCTCTACATATGCGTCGGCGCCAACTCGGGTACATTCGCCAACACCGCGGCGCTCGTCGCTGCCGTCAAAAACTTCCCCGAGAGCCGCGGCATCGTACTCGGCCTTCTCAAGGGCTTCGTCGGCCTCAGCGGCGCCATTTTCACCCAGCTCTACCTCGCTTTCTACGGCACCGACTCCAAGTCGCTCGTGCTGCTCATCGCGTGGCTGCCCGCGGCCATCTCCGTCCTGTTCCTCCCCACCGTCCGCATCATGAAGGTGGTGCGCCAGGCCAACGAGTTCAAGGTGTTCTGCTCCATCCTCTACATCTCCCTCGTCCTCGCCGCCTACCTCATGGTGGTGATCATTGTCCAAAAGAGGGTTTCCTTCTCCCGCTCGGGGTACGGCGTCAGCGCCGCCGTCGTCCTCCTCATCCTCTTCCTCCCCCTCGTCGTCGTCATCAGAGAAGAGATCAACATCTACAACCAGAACAAGCAAATGGTGCCCCAAACTCCTCCGCCGCCCTCTGTGACCATCGAAAAGGAGACGATCTCCGAACAAGTACCGACCGAGGTCGAGTCGAGCTTGCCTTCGATTAGCTCTGACGAGAAGAAACCGGTACTGGCACGCATCATCGAGGCCGTGAAGCCTCCCAAGAGAGGCGAGGACTACTCCATCCTCCAGGCGCTCCTGAGCCTCGACATGCTCATCATCTTCTTCGCCACCATCTGCGGCGTCGGCGGCACGCTGACGGCGATCGACAACATGGGCCAGATCGGCGAGTCGTTGGGCTACCCCACCCGGAGCATCGGCACCTTCGTCTCCCTCATCAGCATATGGAACTACATGGGCAGGGTGGCCGCCGGCTTCGCGTCCGAGATCTTCCTCGTCCGGTACAAGTTCCCCCGCCCGCTGCTCTTCGCGCTTGTCATGGCCCCCTCCTGCGTCGGCTACCTCCTCATCGCCTTCGGCGTCCCCGGCTCGCTGTACATCGCGTCCGTGATCATCGGCTTCTGCTTCGGGGCGCAGATGCCGCTGCTATTCGCCATCATCTCGGAGGTGTTCGGGCTCAAGTACTTCGCGACGCTGTACAACGTCGGCGGCCTCGCCAGCCCGGTGGCCTCCTACCTACTTAACGTGAGGGTCGCAGGCTATCTGTACGACCGGGAGGCCGCGAAGCAGAACGCCGGCGTGATCTCGGCCTCTTCATCCAAGTCGTTGACGTGCATGGGGGTACGGTGCTTCAGGCTCTCCTTCCTCATCATAACGGCGGTTACGGCCGTCGGAGTTCTTGCGATGCTGATCCTGGCGTGGCGAACCTGGGCGTTCTATAGAGGAGACATATACGCCAAGTTCAAGGAAGGTGGGGAAGGAGGCAGCAGTGAGGACAAGGCGAAGAAGAAAGAAGCTTGCGTGGGAATGGCAAGGCAGATGACAACAGAAGCGTCAGCTATGCAAAGCAAAGCTTAGCTTGTCTCCTTCTGTCCCTTGTACTCTTCCAAGGTAAATGGAGGACACCAGCGCTGACAGATTTGGAAGTCAGAAGAACTCATTAATTTGGTGAGAATGATAAGATTGTTCCTGTGTGACTATTTTTCAATGAACTAATAATACTTAAGTGGCAACGAATTGAGTATATATTAGACACAATGCAGACAGTTTCAAGCAAATGCATTATCTTCTCCTTTAGAAAATTCAATGGTTTCTGGTCTTTTAACTCATGAAACAAAACTATAATCCTGCAAGAGCATGTTAGATTAAGAAGAGGAGAGTATGCAGTCAAGTCATCCTATTGTACCTATAAGATCACTTCATTTGAGGGAAAACTTATAAGATGAACAGAGCTCATGAGAAGCTAAAGCCACTGTTTACCTGTTCATATAGATAATTAGAAATAATTTACAGATTGATGGTTAATTTTTTTTAAAAAAAAGTTAAGTAGATGATTAAAAGAAAAAACAATTAACAGACTATACACATGTTTGTGTAGAAGGTAGATTCTTAAAGGCCATTTGGAGATTAAACTTCGGGCGACATAATCCTGTCATTTAAGGCTATGGAGTTAATGAATGGTTTAGGGTTTCCTTTTCGTAATGTTCCTTTGGAAAGATGCCCTGCTTTTGTGCTGGTTGTCCTGCTGCTGATGAAATCAATCAAAGGAAAGCAACAAGCTGTCATCTCAACTTTGCTATGTACTAATTATTTTATATGACCTTTTATATTATACATTTAAACAATTGCCCATATTGTCCTGCTCCTGATGTAAATTCATACAAGAAAAGCAGCAAACTTGTCAGTTAATTTAGGTTTTTCTGGATATCTATCCTGGCCAAATTTGGGAACAGCCCAATTGTCCATTTTTACTAGTGTGTGTGTATATATATATATATATATATCCTCTTGAATACTAAATATATCACGCATACTTCTCTCTACCATCCATTCACAAGAAAACTTTAACTATTATTCAACATCTTAGAATAACAATAACTAATTCAGTTAAATATACAATTACAGATTTCTACGACCTATAGACTTTTAACTACAAGAGCAGAGCATGTCTGAACAATTTTATAATTTAAATTGGTATTTTTAAAACAAAAATAAAGAGTAAGTGTGGAAAGCGAGATTAAATCCTGGAATATGATATGCTAAAATTATTAATAGATAATCTAGGCAAACACCTTTGAAATTGGTTACATGCTCAACCCTTGATGAATAGATTTGGTATATATACCATTATTTTTAGCTCCTAACGGCATATTTGTTTTTAATGTTTGGGCCAAGGACAAAAGCTTCTTCTCAGTAATTTAGTGATTTTAGTCTTAATTACCATCTTGATTTCGTTATCAAGAATGAATTCTATAATGTTTATGATAATATTAAATCAGGGATGTAAAAAGTTTGTCAATGTATTCCATATAGAAGTTAGTGTTAATATACTACTTAACAATCCTAATGGTTTGATGAAAACAACACGAGTACAGCCAGTAATATTGTCGGCATTAAATGTTTGTCATGTAACTTCCGAAAGTTAAAAAAAGAAAAGTTGACCCATTAATTGTTGGAATGGAACAATAAATACATTGAGCCATTAAAACTGTCAGCAATATAAATATTAAATGTTTAGTGGATGTTTTTATCACCCTTGTAGCTTCTCTCTTCTATAGTATATGATCACATGCCTTGACTGAGAAGAGGGATCATGTGATTGTTGTGCACTTACGCGTGGATTTTGTAGAACTTTTGTTACACGAGAATTAGACTCTTAGGGATTTATGACGCACTTAATCTTGTTAAATGCAGTATTAGTAATATTTACATGTATGGGATCCACCAACTAAATAATTTATGGTTACCTTAAAATTTATAAATTAAAATTTTAATTAAAGGCTAAGAGAAATAATCACATATAGCATACATGCCAATTATCAAAATTTTATACTTTAATCCAAGTTTCACTACCAACCATTGCAGTTTGCAAATCATGAACCTCCAAGGGGGGAAAAAAGAAATGATATTGATATAATTAGTTTGTAATAAAAGAGTCATATTCTAAGTTGTTTTCTTTTCTCTGGCGTGAGACACTTTCAACCTGATTATACTCTGATATTTATTTATAGGACGGATATAGATTTCAACACGTTCATGCTGTCATTGATTATATAAATTAATCATACGAAAATTTTAATATGATTTACCAAGATATACCTTCGGTTTTGGTTTTCTACAGCAGAACATCCTGTTTTCTTTTGGGATTTTTACCCAAAAACATTTATCTTTCTCCAAATATCCAAGATATCCACAAACAATGTTTCCTTCCTTTTTTTCATTCACTCTTAGAAAAATAATTAAAATACAGAATTTAAAATACCATAAGCGAACAATATAAAAGTTAGAAAACAATATATTGAAATATTTTTTAATTAAAGCAAGGTAAACATGACAAAATACTAACATGAATAATGCTAGTAATTTATTAAATATTACATGTTCAATGACCATGTATAACTTTTCAAGGAACTCTTTTTTTGTGTGAGAGGGAAGTTATCATGTAAAACTGATTTTTTTTCATTATATATAATAAATGACTGCCAGTATAGTCACATTAAGGAAAAAAACAAACAAGCAAACAAATAATGGCATTCCCTAATTACCTACAAAAAGAATTTATCCAAACAAGTTTATAAGACTTACACCCATACCTTTTACCTTTATTTTGATATACTGTAGATGCAGTAACAGATACAACTGTGATGCCCGATTTCTACCCAAGGATTTGATCGAGCTTCTACCTCTTCAACTTCCATGATTCCATAATTTGGTCAGGGAACTGCAGATATCTTGGAACTACCTTGTGATGAAATCATATAAGAGACATCTTGACATCTTAAACAATGAAAAGTAGCTGCTAACTTGCGAGACAGCACGAGTACCACCTTCCTTGCCTCTATTACACATGGACAGCGTTGCTGAACCGAGCTGCTGTGACTGAATGTTGCCAGCTCTGTTCCTCTCCGGTTAAAAGTAACCACATGGGCTTCAATCAATTAACGAGACACTGATGAGAAGCAAGCACAGGCATTTAGGAGTCGAACATGGCAGTGCCTGATGTAAGAGATGATAGAAGTCCTGCTGCTGGGCCAGGGAGAATGTCACCAAAAGTTGACATAGCAGCTGCTGATCTGTCCTTGAGCCTTCCGACTTGGGAGTCGGAAAGCATAGAGCCCCACCTTGATGTACTCTCTCCAAATTTGCTACCAACCTATAAATTTTGGACAGGAAAACTAAAATGTAACTGCAGTTCCTAATTTCCAGATCTTTGAAACAAATGGAAATGCCATGAATCTAATGAATTTGACAACTTATTTAGTAAATTGTATCAGGAATTTCATGAACCGTTAGAGACTATTTCTGACAGTAAGCTGGAACATGTAGGCCAACGATCAAACATATGTAGGATGCTAACTCGGTAAATTCATTAGCGGGGAGTTACTGAGCATGTCTGTGAAGATTTAATCCCACTCATGAATCGTGCGCACAATTGATAAATGAGTATTCAATAATATACTACTCAACATTGATATCATCATTTCATAATAGATATTTCAGTGACACTTGTTTATGCTGAATGCTCTTGCATGAACTTCTAAAGGATCTATATCATCACCAAGCCACTAAAAAAAACATGCAATCTAATCAAAATTAAAATAAGTTCCAACTAGAACCTGTGTCATGATGGACTTCAGCAATGGCGCTGCTGCTCCAAAATTTGGACTATCATCAAACTCAGGCTTCGAAGATTGCTCTCCATTTGAATATGCTTTCCAAGGGCTCCTCGTTGTGGTATCATCAGCTGCCTGCAGAGCTGATTTATGTGCACCTCTTGAAGATAAGGCAGGAGCACTGAAGGAGGGAAATTCATATCAGAATCACACCAAAATTAATAACATTAGCAATTAATATTAAGCAAGAGTATATATATGTTCGCTTAAGAAAATGCTTTAAAGAAATCTAGATGAGATCCACTTATTTTTCAAGAAATATATTATACCAAACTAATTATTGACCACAATGACAACTACACACTAGTTCAACTATACTGGTCCTAAATGCACCAACTGTACCAGGCATACCAGCACTTCGAACAATTCCTTTTCATTTCTATCAGCAGTATACCATGGTATCTTGGAAATTAATGGTCTGACATTATATTGGTCAGCAGGGACTAGCATTTAAATCCTTCGATAAATACACTCTGTCAGCATCTCAAAGAGGTCCAACCTTGTCCTCATCAGTTCCTAGCTACACCGGTAGCTTCTCAAATTCTTCAATTCCAACAAAATACAGTCCAGTTGACCAATTAAGGAACACTGCAACTAAAAACTTGAAGTAGCAACCCTCACAATGACGGGCTTCAATTTTGGTATTTACTGACAGCTCTTGGTGAATCTGACTATATCCTTTTTTTTTCTTTTTGCCAATCTGACCATATCATAGGCAAATACATGTTCCACCTCGAAACGTTCTTACTAAACACAGAGGCTGAAAAACATTTGCATAAGTAGTTCCTAGTCTAGAATCCATTCAGTTGCATAGTAATGCAAATGAAACAAGTTGATACTAGGAAAATTCACCAAGCAGTTTGACACATGAGACCATCCTTACTATAATTGAAGTAGCTGGTTGACTAAACTTTCACATTTATTTAGAAAATGAAGCAAAAGCAGTTGTTGCAGACTTACATTTACTTAGCATGTTAATTAGTTTTGATCCGAAGTCATATTTTCAAGATGCAGCTGTAAGCAAGCTTGATACCTCCATCCACAAAACCCAATACCATCTCTTCTTGCTTTAGAGGTCAATACCTACATATTTTATCCAAACATGTACTTCTCCAGACTAGCATAAGAACTCAAGTTTGATTTGAGCTCTTAATGCTACTTTGTCAATTTCATTTTATTTTTAATGCAATCGAGTCACCTAATAATACCAACTTCCATCATATGCTTTTCTACTTTATTGTTGTCTCTCATAAGATAACAGCTGGTCATATCATTGTAACTTAACATAAAAATTCGTTTCATGCGATTCATAACACCATAAGATGATCTTTCAATGACTGGGCAAAACCAAGGAACAAACTTAATATTATCTTCTTCTTATTCAACCTTCTAAGTTTCGGTTTTCTACCACTATGCATGCTAGGCAAGTATTCTTCTAAGAAAAAGATATATGGCATGGTACTTGCTCATTTCATGTTCACTTGTTTGAATCACTCTCCAAATATAGACTTCTGACAGCTGAATCAAGTTTCTTTAGTTGATCTTGCCAATCATCTGCTGTAGAAAGTACTAGTTAAGATTAAACAGCAAAGAGATTAATACTAAATATGCCAAATATCCTCTTCAGAGTATGCAAATAACTAAAATTTCCTTGTCTTTCATTCTTTCCTTCTCAATTTCTTACCAAATTTACTGATCCTAACAAGAGAGAATGAAACTGTGAAACATCATTTGCATGACTTGAAAATGTAAGTCGTTCTTACTAGCATAACCATAAAGGAAAAAAAAATCAAATTTTTGCTCAAACATCAGTGAATGTCAATGCTCTAAAAGGAAGCTAAAAAAGTTGGTGAGTAATAACCCCCAACAGAATCTAGGAGATACGGAAATATAATTAACCGGAAGAAAAATGTAAAGATTACTGATTCTCATTAACTATAATGAATCATATACAAACCTATTATTTCTAACATAGATATAAAAAATGGATCTTTTGCTATACCTCCAGATAACTTGGTTGCTCTAAAAGGAAGTTGAAAGAGTTGGTTAGCTAAGTGAAAAAGAAAAGAGAAAAAATCATAGAAGATGTGGAGATAAGATAAATTGAAGGAATAGGCACAATAGCAGGAACGACAAAATTGACTTCAAAGAATTTATCATGTAATTTGACACTGATATATACTTCGATTATAGATTGGTTGAATCCCATTTCTATTAAATAAGAGCAAATCACGGTTAACTAGCCTTTTGGTGATCCAAGAAAAAACAAATTTAAACCTTGCATTTGTATAATTCATGAGAAATTTGAGCATCGTACAATTCTGACAATAAAATAAATAGATAGCTATCAATGGAGACTTATTACAAATCCAAGGCCAAAAAGTTTTCCATCCCACCTTTAGACACTTGGCCATTCAAAGCATCAGCCTAGCAATCAGAAATTTAAAAATGGCATGTTCTAAATAAATATTGGCCTTTTAGATGCAGAATAATATCTCCTTTTTTTCCTTGCTGATTTAAATACAGAAATAAATATCATGTTTATGTCATATAAATCATAACTTCTATAACTAAATGTTGCTACAATTATTAAAACATGATAAATCTCCCAAAGTTTATATTCTCAAAGAAGCCTGATTCTATGTTGAGTACTACTTAGTAACTTTGTTCCAAGATATTCCTTAACTAGACAGCTTCAGTCAACGAGCAACCACTCAAGTGATTACATGATAGTAATGGAAGGTCACGGGATTCTTGCATCGTAGAATGGAAATATTTCTGAACTGGTATATTGTGGTGTATGGGTTTTAATGTGCATGTGGGTAACTTGTCCTGGAAGAGAATTCTAGGGAACAGAAACCATTTTTTCTAACATGTGTTCTCTTTAGCAACTGCATTTTTATGAGCTGGACATTGTAAAATGTTATGACAGTTCAAGAGTAAGTTGTAGTAGCTTAAAATTGTAAAGCACAAAATACAAGGAACCAAAGAAGTGAACTTCATAAAGGAAGACACTGATAAAATAGTCAATGGTAGGTAACTAAACTCTGACACTAACCCAACCATGACCCAGCACTTGCAAATTAAGCATAATACAATTAGCTGCTCATGATTCATATCAAGAAAAGTGGCACAAACCTGATTGGAAGATATTTAAATCGAGGAACTGTGGAACATCTCATGATGTTTGAGCCGGTGTTTGATTTTGTGGGCAATTTTTGGATAGTGTCAGTGTACATGCGATTAAGTTGAACCAAGAACCCAAACAAGACAGCAAATCGCTTGTATGATTGCTTCTCAGTTTCCCATAGGTAAGGTTCATACCTGCAAAATTATCACAAGAAAAAAAATTCCAAGTACATTAACTCTTCACACATGTAACCTTATACATTCTCTCATGACAAATAAAAGCGGCATTACTTTTCAAGTTTATTAATATAATTAATGCAAACAAATCAATAAAAAGACTTCAATCCATATCACTAGCATCAAAATTTTTGGAAAGAATGCTTACGTGGCCCAGTCAATGGGATCCAACCACTGCGAAAAGCTATTTATCAGCCTGATTATAGTCTCTGCATTAGCACAATCAAGGTGGACTTGTGGCTGTTTCCTTCTCAGTGAAGGTTTCAGCGCTACAATTCTTGATGAATCCTGTTCAGGGTTACTACTAGCAAAGTCTCTGCCCCCAGATAGAATGTCAGCAATGAATTTTAGGTCGAGCAAAATTTGCAAGATTCCTTTTTCTGAAACCCGAGATTCACCACTCTCCACAGCTAATAAGAACATTTCATAGATTTTAATCACCTGCGAGGCAATATGTTAATAAGGAGCAGAACAACTTCAGAATTGCTCAAACACAGTACAAAATTGATCTCTCAGAAATATTTTCATAGATGTGTTTCCATGAAAGATTGAGCTCTTCATCTAACTGGAATAGAAGTGACATTAAGTATTTACAACATAGAAAAACCTTCTCCAATTGGAGGATAATTGACATATCATGATCCATGAATTGAAATTTTGGATTAAAGCATTATTCATTAACTGTTCAACTTGTGGCAGGTACTTCAAATACCTAAAGATGAAGACTCTAACAAGCAGACACTGAAAAACCTAGTATAATATACTTTATATTCAGTTTATCCACCCCACTAATCTTCTCCGTCACTGCTAGAAGCCAATATTTCTTCCCTTGTTCATTTGTCAATACATTCCTTCTGCTCGATAATTTTAACCATGCAAAGACGAGCAAAAGGTCCCAGTAAAAGAGGCTACTGGCTAATTTGATAGACGATTCGGAGTACTAAAATACCAAACTGACCAAACTGACAACTGAAGTTAATTTATTTAAGGTTGAACCTTGGTTTGCATTTTATATCTTTTCAAGTTTGTAGTTCTCCGAGTGTGTTTCTAATTTGGCCTCTCAAATAAAACCAGTTAACTGAAGTGACCAAGTATGTAGATTGATTAGACTGTACCCTAGTCTGGACAAAAATTATATGAAACCCAGTCTAGACAACACCCCTATTATTCTGTATATATTATTATATACATTGTTCTTTATATCTTTCCCATACTCCACTCCTTACCAAACCCTCCTAATTTTCGAGGTGCCACCAGACCTTGTTAAAAACTTAACCTTTCAATGGCAAATGATTCTCTGCTTGTATCAATGACTCAACAAAACCACCATCAAATACCATTTTTATTTCCAAAATCAACAACAGAAATAGGTAAACATGATGATTGTAAAAAGAAAATTTTTATTTTCAAAATGGAGCAAGAACAAATAATATCAGTGATCCCAGATTAGAATATGTTAAAAGCTATAAAAACAAATTATCATTTACACATGGAAAGGAAAATGTTTTATGTGGATATGTGTGATGAAAGTAACTATCTGCAAGAAAACTAGTACCACTCCATAAAGTGAGATATCTAGCAAGATGAAGCAACATACCTTTTCTAAAAGTTTCCATGCAAATATTTGCACTGTAAATCTCTCGAGAACATGACCTCCAATTTTATGAATTTCTACGCACGCTTGAAAGAGAAAGGAGGTAATGTAGAGTGAAGGCATGGAAGGAAGAGCGATTGTCATCTCCAATGGGCCCTCTTTGGATTGATCTTGTTTGATAATTGTTACTTCCCAACCCTACATGAGCAAAGTTACTTGTGTAAAATCTAACTAGACATAACTAGTCATCTCTCAGACCACATTATAAGACTTCAAATTAAAGAAAACAATACAAGGATACCATACATAACAGTGAAAATAACTTCAATCTCATTGAGATATGAGAAAATGCATTTACTTCACGGATTAGCAAAATTAAACTAGACATAACTAGTCATCTCTCAGAACACATTATAGGACTTCAAATTAAAGAAAACAATACAAGGATACCATACATAACAGTGAAAATAACTTCTATCTCATTGAGATATGAGAAAATGCATTTACTTCACGGATTAGCAAAATTAAACTAGACATAACTAGTCATCTCTCAGAACACATTATAGGACTTCAAATTAAAGAAAACAATACAAGGATACCATACATAACAGTGAAAATAACTTCAATCTCATTGAGATATGAGAAAATGCATTTACTTCGAGGATTAGCTAAAGCATAGGAATATCATACCAAGCATTTTTCTTCAAAGAGCGTGTTACTTCTTACGTGTGATTCCTTGTAAAACACTACATTTAGACAAATCTTAGCTATGACTTATTTTGTCTCCCAGTAATATTTTGATATATGTAACATGCAAAGAGGCAATGATGGGGCAGCCAAAGAGACAGATCCGAGTCAACGTAATTCATACAGGCATTTGATCAGTTTCTTTCACATCACTTAAGTTATAAGTTGATTTTTGTTGTTTTTTTGTAGTACACTTATCACTCCTCATCAAACATCAAAACATCTAAAAAAGAAGCCATATATAAATAAAAATTTGGTGTGCACAATCTCCATTAATATATTCATAAAGTATACATACACTAATACAGTAATTTACACTGGAAAGAAACCATTCATGGAAAGAGAGCCACTTGGTTGATATACTTTACCACATGTATATCAGTTCATATTCATTCATTATTCTCAAGTTATAACATATATAAATTGATCATAATGAGCATTACAGAGTCGAAGATTCCATTTACACAAATATCTAGAGAAGAAATTAAAAACAAACCGAACAACGAGATTCAAGGGATCTACTCATGGAAAATAAAAAATTATTAGAACTATTATCATTGGTAACTACTCAGAAAATTAAATAAGTACCATATACCTGCAAAGGTGTCGATGCAGATAATGTATCATCTCTATTTAGATCCTTGGAAAGAATCAGTGCTAGTTCATTAGACACCCATATAGTCCACAAGCTATGAGCTTTGATGCATAGTTCTCGGAATGTTTTGTTCAGTTCATCAAGTTTTGGGCATGTTTTGTCTTCCAGTGAAAACAATGCAGCAGCAGCTGAAAATGTTTGCCTTCTTGGATTATCGAGGAATTGACTCCTAGCACTTTTAGAGATGTCAAATGTAGGCCTTTTCAAGCTAGAAGAGATTGGAGAGTTCAAAACCACCTTAGATTGCCCTGGCAAAGGAGATGATGGTAAGCTAGCAGAGACTGCACCAATCATATCTTTAATCCATTGTCTTGGGGAACCAAGAATTAGTGGGATATGACTTGAATGGTTTCTCAATGCAAATAAAAGACGTCCTACAAAAAGTGATCTTCCAACAAGTACAGAGTGAGGTAAAGAATCCTTGTCCTGCTTGTTGCTTGTTAAAGAAGCAGCAAACTCTGCAAGTTCATCGTCAAGTTCCTTTAATAAAACAGAGATGGTCTTGTAACATTTCTCTTGGAGAAATGGTGCCAGTTCCTTTAACCTGAAAACAGAGTTCTGAGATTCCACAAAACATAAAAGATCCTCTAGTATGCTCTGGCATTTGCTGTCCACCGCATCTCTGATTCGACTAACTTCAGGTCCAAGATACGCATTGAGGCTATTACGGAAGTCGTTCTCATAAACTGTTGGCTTAAGTGCATAAAGCAGTCCTGTTTTCTTTTGAATTGGCTCGGAGAACCAAATTCCACCACCAGCTGAGGGTTTCTTCAGGTAAGCTTGAAAATCATCCTGGTCTCTTGTACCTGTGGCATTCACAATAGAGTGAATCGAGTTCCTCAAGTTGATATCTGCAATCAAGTTCTCAAACTCGGTATGCACAATCTCCTTCATTCTTTTAGCAAATGCCTCTTCCAGCCTATCTTCTAAGATGTCCTTTCCATCTTTCAGAATAAGCCCACGAATCTGGTTCCATGGTGACTCAATTTCGGAGCCAAAGACACTCTTCAGCCACTGTTCCAAGCTCTCCTCCAGACCCCCTCGACCATCCAAAGTTTCATGGACCAGTTTTTCAGCAGCTGCAAGCCCTTCTCCACTTCCAATTGCATCAATGATTCGCTTGCCACTCACCAGCACCCCAAAGATCTCATTACAGCAGTTCCTCAACCATGAAGAACAGGTCTGAGCAATGAACTCTGGTTCGAGCAGAGCCATCATTGCCTCCAATTTCTCCCGATGCGACTTCCAAAGCCTCACTTCCTCCTCAGGATGGGGAATCGCCCCAAACAACTGCGTCCCGGGGGGTGATCCAAGTACCATTTTGTAGAACAATGGCATTTCATTCAACGCGAGCAGGAAAAGCTCGCCCACTTGCCCCAAGCTAGATCTAATGATCCTAACCGCGTCACATAGCAAGGAAGAGAAGGAATTGGGATCCAACAAGTTACCCGTTAGCCTCTGCACGATCCACGACCTCCTTGAGTCCAAGAACAAACCTAATACTTGCTTCGGGTCAAGATCATCAATTGTAGCGGCGGCGGCGAGGGCATCGGCATAGCCCGCGACCGTGAGCCCCTGGTCCGTGAGCCTCTCGCGGCTCCTCTGCGAGATCTGGACCTTGAAGCCCTCCACGATCTGCCACTGGTGGCGGAGCAGCGGGAACTTGGCGAGCATCTCGCCATCGGCGGCGTCGGAGGCGAGGAGACCGTGGACCTCCTTGGCTCGGAGGTACCGCCCGGAGGCCTCGAGGAGCATGGACTCGTCGAGGCAGCCCCAGATGTTCTCCGGGGTGTCGACTAGGTATTTGACCCTGGAGGCGATGCCATAGACCCGGGCGCGGGCGGGGTTCGGGACAAGGGCGAGGGCGGCGGGGGCGGTGACCGGGGTGGAGAGGGAACGGAGGGCGTCGTCGACCGCAGCGAGATTGGAATCGATGGACTCGCAAGAGGAGCGTATGAGGAGGATGGAATCGGCGGAGTCGATGAGGTCGCGGTAGCTCTCGCCGACGAGCTGGCGGAGCTCCTCCTCCTTGGCCTTAATATCCCGCCGCGTCGCCGCCTCCACGGCGCGGATCTCCGGAATCGGCTTTGACCGAAAGAGGGACTCGGCGTCGCGGGCGGCGCCGCCGTTCGTCGGCGGCGGAGGTGACCGCATGGCGACGGATCTGAGTGAGGAGAGAGAGGGGAGTCAAAAGATAGAGAGACGAATGTGCGAAGTCATGGGATTTAGAGAGCGAGAAGGGGTCGACGGATGGGATTTGGGACGTGAGTCTCGCACGGCCCATAGAAACGTTTACCTTATCAGGCTTACCTGTGATGTATAACCTTAACCTTGTAATTAAGTCTCTTTACCTCATGCCGTAATTACGGAATTTGAAGCGGGACAATATGTACAGTCTTATCTCATCTATCGTTAAATTCGTAAAAAAACATTTTGACAATCATATAATTTTAAAAGGGTTAAAAGATTTATTTTAATCCCATGTAATTTTCAATTTTAATCACTTAAACTGATTTACTCATATTTAAAATAACTCTTATATTTTTAAAAACATAACATATAAACTTTTTTCATCAAGTTTGAGTTAACAAACATTAGAGTCTGCTTACTGCTTACGTACTTACATAATATGTTAACTCATAATAAATTATTAATATAATAATATATATAATTTAAGTTTAAAAAAGAGTTCAGATCCATTTTAGTCAATGTGGTTTTAGTCGTAGACTACTTAAGCCCTTATAGTTTATTCATATATAAATAATCGTTATATTTTTAAAAACATAGCATATAAGCTCTTCCCATCAAGTCTAAGTTAACAGACATTATAGTATATTTACGTGGCATGCTGATTCATAATAAACTATTAATATAATGATATATATAATTTAAGTTTTAAAAAAAACTATGGCTACCATCAATAGCAAGCGAGGTGTCGTCGTGGAAATGACCACCAGTAGTAGCACCGAGTCGTTACTGCTTAGTAGGGCGTCGTATGCACGTAATCTCTCCTGCGCTAATGACAAGTTCATGAGCTTTTAGTCCTATCTCTCGTGGATGTGCATCGACTAATCAAACGCTAGGCATGCAGTGATCTCTTAGTCCCTCTTCCTTCTCCTGAGCATCTTCATCATTACCACCTCCCATTTCGTCCTCTCTTACTCGTCGCGCCTATGACATGGTGATCCAACTTTCCCTCACCTCTACCTCTTGCCTCTCCTACCTTTGCCTCTTCACCTTCATCCATCGCTACGGTCGCCATTGCTTCCTCTTCATTAATAAGATGGACTTTAACCCTTTTTTAAACTTAAATCATATAAGTCATTATATTAATGACTTATTGTAAGTTATTATGTCATGTAATCAAATTCTAATGTCTATTAACTCAAACTTGATGAGAGAGGTTTATATACTACGTTTTTGAAAATATAGGGGTTATTTTATACATAAGTAAACCATAAGGGCTTAAGTGGTCTATGACCAAAATCACAAGGGCTAATATAGATCTTAACATTTTTTAAATTTAAATTATGTCATTATATTAATAATTTATTATGAGTCATATGCCACGTAAGTAAACTCTGTCATATGTTAACTTAGACTTAATATGAATGTCTTATATGTTATGTTTTTAAAAATATAGAGGTTATTTTAGACACGAGTAAATCATAAAAACTTAAGTGGTCCATAACCAAAATCACAAGGGTTAAAATGAACCTTAACCCTTAAAACAATTGATGATAATTATATATGATAGTATTATTAATAACCATATTATATTTTTTATATTTTAATATAAATTAATTATCGGTCAATATGGTTCATTTATGATGATTTTGGTAGTAAGGATATTTTTATATTTATATTAATTTAATTATCTAATTATTTTTAATTTTATTTTTAAAATTAAATATATATGTCAATACAATATAAAAACCTACATGTTTTACTTAATTTTTCATCTTAATATTTGAACCACATATACCTCATATTAAAATTGTATATCCCTGTGATTAACACATTGTAATACAATGGGTACATCCCAAATTCAAATTGTTTGGAGAAAGGAGGAAGAAAAAACTTGTAACATTATTGATCTAATTTTGAGTACATCATAACAGTGGTTTATGGGGTAAAAGGGAATCTAATCAATTTTATAAATTAAGAAATCAAGGGATGTCAAATCCTTTTTGTGTGACAGGAATAAAAAAATATATATGACGATCGTATCAAAGGATATAAGATCTCTTTTATATAGTAAACATAAGATAGTTTAGTAGAAACGAGCTTAAGATTAGAAATCAAGAAACTAAATTTGTTGTGAGTCGATTAGGTAGGATCTCGACTTTACTCAACGATGAAAATGGAGGGCTATGTTTGGCATGTGTGGGAAGAATACTGTACAGAATAAATCATCAATGAATAGAGGAAGATTATCACCATGTGAAGAATGCCACATGAGGAAGATTGTCATCGGGTCCAAGTGAGAGATTATTGACCCAAGTAGAGAACCATTTGCGACGTCATACGGTGGCAGAGAGATTTGACTTACAAATATGGATGGATAGATCTATAGCTTAAAGAATGATCATATTTATAAGGTGGAGGATTCAACTGCGATGAGGAAGAAAGTCGTGTGAGGAAGACTCTGATGAGTCAGAGTGAGGAAGACAATGGGCATGAGGGAGAAGGTCTTTGGCAATTATATGCTTGAAGAAGATCTTATGGAGTGTATCATCCCAAGTAAAAGTGAAAAACATCATGGGCGTGAGAGAAAAGATATTCGGTGATGGCATGCTTGAAGAGGTCATGAAGCGTGAAAAACCAATAGCTTTGAATCATGCAACTATGAATCCTCGAAAGTTGATTGGGAAAATCGATGATAAATCAACAGAAAAATGAAACAATTGGGCAATGACAAATTGGGTAACATTAATAGCAAATATGTTAGGATCGAGTCGGTACTAAGATGGGGTGAATTAGTACCACGGATAAAATCACCGATATGAAAAATTCTTCGTTCGATAAAACTAATTTCGGAAAGATAACTTCAAATCTCGTTTGTAAGCGTAGTGAAAGCAGCAAGCGGGTAAGACAGTTTGCAATAAAGATAAATTGTAAGAATGAAAATGCAAACTAAGTTTTATAGTGGTTCGGTCGTCGTGACCTACATCCACTCTCGATTTCTCTTTCATCGAGGTCATCAACATCCACTAATGATTTTCCTTCAATAGGCGAAGACCAACCATCTTCTTACACGCCTCTTCTCATTTTCACAGGTTTAGGAGATAACCTTTTACAAGCACTCACTCTTCTCTAAACAGAATTCTAAACTTAGAACTAGAGAAGGGAATCTCTCAAATGATTGCTACAACATTTTTCCACTTTAAGGATAAACATGTCCAATGGATTGGATCCCCTTGTATCATTTGGAGACTATGGCATAGTGGTTGTAGTCAATGAGTCGAGTGAATTATTATGAAGATAATAATTCACTCAATCAAAAGGAGTTCTGACAGGTACCACTCACAAACAGCTCTATGTTAGGCCTAGAGGATCACACATATAGTAGGTGTTACGATAAGTAGAGATTCATATATGAGATATCCATTGGAGCCCATATCTTATTGAATATCCAATAATCCCCTAAATTATTGGATCTTTTTGGTGAGACACAATAAGAGTAAATAGAGATTATTGGATAGAAATCCGCTAATTCAATAGGCTTGAGTAATTGGATAGAGATCCAATACCCAATAAGATAGGATCTATTAGGGTTAAGTGGCAAGAACCTCTACAAGTATGAGGGGCTAAAAGCTAGCATAGGCTAGTCACCTCTTCGCCGTCCCTCCTATACACATCCCTCTTTTCTCTCCCTCAGTAGACAGCCCCAGTTGAGGGTATATAGATAGCAAGAAGGGTCAGCCCCTTCTTGATCATGTGGTGCACATAGAGAGAAAGATCATGCAGCGATTTGAGGAGCATCTTTACCGTGTCTATAGAGAAATCTATGGACGACATCACATGCACAGCAAAAGAACAAAAAGAAAAATCCTAAATTTTCAAATAAAGATTTTATCGTCGTATCAAGATTGGTGTGCAAAAACTACAAATCAAAAATCACGTGTATAAGAGATATATGTTCTATCAACTTAAACCTAATGAATTTTGTCGTATTCAGTACTCGATCTCCATCCAACTATCTAAACAACTTAGATTAGTGGATCTCTACCTAATAATCTTTTATTGACTTTTATTGGATCTCATATGATCAAATAATTCATGAGATACTTTTTTTATAAGATTATTAATATATATATATATATATGATTAACTTTGTTATTATAATATTATAGATGGATTGCACTACACTTTTTTCAATAGAAAATGACAAAAAATATGAAGATTATTAATATATATATATATATGATTAACTTTGTTATTATAATATTATAGATGGATTGCACTACACTTTTTTCAATAGAAAATGACAAAAAATATGAAACAAAACTCAAATATAACCATGATTATTTGACAAAAACATGAAAGAGTGAACTAGAAAAACCAATCCAACAACATCTATTAAGCTAATAATAGTGAGATGCGTCTGATCACTTAAGCTAAACATGAGAATTATAATCATCAAATATTTCCACAATATATATATATATATATATATATATACTTACTTTGATGAAGGACAAAGGAAAAATGAAACAAATAAAGATGGGTTTTTCCTGTTGTCAGTTCTTTTCTTTTGAACAATAAAGCATCTTCATTTCTAACTATCTGTTAGAACAAAATTCACGAGTAGAAACATCATCACCAATGAACACCAGTAAAACTAGCTAATGCAACACAGTTTTGTATCTCTTTATATATGGTTGAAGCAACTTCCAGTGCATCCGCGATCATTGCTCTCAAAAACCAAGCTATATCTTCCCAACTCCATTCATCAATTTGATGATTCGTGGTGCATCAGAACGAACGGAAATCTGGGGAAGGCCCTCCTGCTCAGCTCTGTCCAATCCAGCATTGTCCTTCATGTTTAGGAGTCATTTTTTTCTTTTTCACATATTAATATTACATTAAGCAAAACAAAGTATTGTTCCTGATTATGTTTACCGAGTTCTAATATTTCAACTTAGCCAATGCCAGGATTTGGCACCATAACCAAAAACAGATCCCAAATTTTCATGCCTTGCATGTCTTTAACTGCGATCCAACGAAAATTAGATTAGCAGAACCTTTTAATAAAATCAAACGCGACTTTGGCGTAACTAAATTATGGACAAAACAGTAAGAAAGTTCGAGGAAAGATCTAGTATCTTGTGTTGCATCCCTTATCTCTGTGTTGCTTACAGAGTTTTACACTTCTGGTCTCTCGAAAGTAAGCAAGAACCAGAACTAATGACAGCCGTATAAATCCCTTTAAATTCCCTTATGCACAATATCATGGAACTTACTCTTCAGGAGAAATTTACTTTATTATTCTAGTATTGATATAATATTTAATTAGGTGTACAAGATATCTGAAAGTAGCCTTTCACATGGTGAAATGGCCATAAACTCCCATCATGTCCATTGCCTGAAGGCTTTGCTTATGTAATTTTATCATTATTCTCAAATTACCTTTAACATATATATTTAAATATGAATTAGATGTTCTTAACATAGATTAATGTGTAGAATAAAAAATACATGCATAGAAACCCATATCGTTTTATGTCTACTAATTCTTGTCCTCCATATATGCCCGTTGTTGGACTTAGAGAGGATTTCTGTTTAATTGGCTTTGTCAGTATGGATCCATGTATCATGCAAAAGAGTTAAAGGCACACATCAAGTCAACACACGCATAAGGTGCTGACATATAACTAGGCCAATTTTTTACCTATGCAAAATTGCACAAGGATGTTGCAGTGGACTTAGACACGAAATAGTACTATGCCAGAATGCCATTAGCATGGCATTCTGCCACAATATAAAAAAACTTGGGGCTTTTGTTACGTAGGTTTGGGCAACTACAATTGGTTTTCGTGAGTGATTTAAAAATTGCTATACACCAAAAGACGCCAAGGCCCTAAAATGCCCAAAGTGCTAGGCACTCATATAAGCGAAGTGAGATACTATGAAATATTAAAATATAATAAATATATGATATAATTAATAAATATGATTATATAAATTAAAATATGACATTAAAGTAAAAAAAGATCTAAAGTACCAAGTCACATTATCTATCTTCTAATAACAAAAATGTTAAAAGACCCAAACAATAAAGTTTTGTATCAAATTTAATCATCATCATAATCAACATCGTCATTTAAATTCTCAAACATATCATCTTTCTATTCCTCTAGTCCATCTTTATCAAAATATGTTTTCTCCTTTTCGACAATATAGGAGATGAGCTTGAGCCTTTTACACTCATTTTTTCTTTCGTCATCTGTCTTGTACATGTCTATAATTCTCCAACACTTGAGACTCTTACCACATCTCCCAATGTGAAGCTGTCATCTTCAAATACAAACTCATCTTCAGCATCTTGTAAGCCCGCACCCATCTCCCTCACCAACCATTCATTTGAATCATCAATATCTTATAATGAGATTGGATCAATGTTATTTCGCAAAATATAACGAGCCTCCAATGCTTGATTATACTTTATATAAACAAGATCATGTAATCGTTGATGCTCTAATCGATTTCTTCTTTGTATGAATTTGTCATGACATATAATTTGAAAATATATTAATATATCTATCTAAAAAAGAATCGATTAATTGAAGCCTCAGTCCTATGCGTCAACGGTAGAGGCAACAGCAAAGGAACCGTTAGCGACGGAGGTAGAATTTACGCTAGGGTTGATTGCTGGGATTTGCGTAGGGGTGCGAGGGTGGGTTTTGTGGGTACAGTAAAAAAAGTAGCTAATTGATTCAATCGAACCAACTAGCTACTGTTTAATAAAACCAAACTTAAAAGTCTGGTTCGATTGTTTCATTTGAACCGAGCGCTCACCCAAGGCGCCCGACACTTAGGTTCAGGTGAGCGCACAAGCAACACTTTTTTGAAGCACGTCGCTTGGTCGACCCTTGAGGCGCTCAAGCCTTGCTTCGCCTCACCCGAGTACCTAGGTGAGCACCCGGGCACTTATTTAAACCATTGCCCAAAACAATTTAGAAAAAACAAGAGCTTATACGTTTGTCTTGTTTGAGCATTAGGAAGTCTGCTTTAATCAATTTTCTAGACAATGCCACAAAATATCATGACTACTAGGTATCTAGGAAGCTCATAAAAGCCATTATCATAGTTCTCTCTTATTAAGCATACAAATTTGTGCACAACTTTATTTGCGAATTAATATACATAATTTTTATCTAGAATCTCATATAACCTTAGATTGAGAACACAAAGCTCTTGCTAATAAGACTTTTTATTACATTGATTTGTGAAAAAACTTTCTACTTCATACAATGGTGAAGCAAGTGTTCAGAACTTCAGATCCATTCTAATTCAACTAACTGTCTACAAATATCAAACAGGGATTGGATAACAATTTTAAATCCAGCTGTTTGATTTTAACTTGACAGGAACAAAAGACTGATCCTACACTTTTTCATCTCTCTATCTCTATGCTCTCACATTCATCTTGCAAAACCAAGAATATAGAATGTCAAAAATAAGACAATTTACAAATATTAACTGCATGATGCTTGATATATTATCTATTGTAATAAAATTAACAAGTGATGCAAAGAAGTCAAACCAATAGCTCCTGGGATCTGCACAACAACAGCAACATATTTCTCATGGAGTCCATCGAATGTGCAACTTTTGTTTGTATTGGAGGTGCATAATTGACTGTAGAAATGATCAGATACTGGATCATTCTATTAGAAATGATAACTCCATTGCTCTGAAATTGGTTGTAGGACATGTTGCTGTTAGAGATGGCACAACTGAAAGTTAGTCAAGAGGACAACAAAATAACCATAGAACTAATTATGTAAAACTAAACAAACAAAATTGATTGAGAAGTTTTCTTTAGTATGAATCTGAACTATAAGCATATGGACTTATTACGTAAAACTAAACAAGCAAGAGTGATTGAGAAGTTCCTTTGATATGAATCTAAACTGTAAGCATATGTACAATAAATTTTCAAAAACTAATCAGAATAGGGCCTGATATTTTATCACTCCCTCAGCAAACCAAAACTCATCCCACACATACAACCCACACCTCAGAAAAAATCAAACCTGACATTGTTCACATAATTAGTTTCCCTAATATCTTGTAAATATAATTAATGCATGCATTGATGATATTAAATCAGCTCCAATAGACCTCTCAGACACACATACACACACCCCACCCCCCTCAGAGAATATCAGACCTGACATCTTTCATATAGTTAGTTTCCGTAATATCTTGTAAACATCACTGATACATGCAGTAATGATATTAAATGAGCTCTCATAGGTTATTCACATTAGGGTGTCAAGAAAAAAACGAAAAAATGTTGGTCTTCTCACCTAAATAATGAGGAACCATATCACATACTCATATACATTTTAACATTCCTGATATAATCTCTTCCTTCAATATTAAATTTCCAATGGCAAGTTTCTACAATTAACACCAATTCCCAATCATGTTTGCTTCTCTATAGCTCATTTGTATTCCATTGCAAAATCAGACCCAGTGACAATAAGAATTTGTTAAAAAATTTTAGTTGTACTGCAAAGCAATAATCATTTTGTTTCATGATCAACTCATAAGAGCTGCTTGGCAGCAGATAAAGAAACCTAAGAATCAAGGTTTGGCTCTGAGCTGACTTGTGCTTTCTTCCCAACTTATATCCCAGTCCTTTGAACATGTCAATATGACTATATAAGCTAGCAGGATGGTATACAAAACATATCGAGATCCCATTTCATGATATAAGGCCAGCTGTTGTATGTGTTCCAATCCACCAGCAAGAGTCTAGTGGATCTCAGATTAATAAGAAAGAGTAAACAAACTACATTCAATCACGAGAAAATTACTAGTTATATAGATTTAGAGTTTCCCTTAACCTCACAGAGCAAGTTAAAATTTTGCTTCTTTTATGTTGTTTCATAATATTAGTTTCATATATCCAGAAATTCGTTGCATATCTACGTCGTCTGTTACACCCAAGACTGAATCTGTTTTGTTAAACTTAGAATTTCCAAATATTACTATACTGTGTTAAACTTAGCATTTTCTGAAACAAATTCACTAAGCAACAAATCTGGTTTCTTGTCTGCCCCCTACAAGCATGAAACCTTGCAGATAGTTTATTAGTTGAATATGTGAAAATTCTTCCGATCAGAACTTTATTTGACTGATCAGTTTGATTAAAAGAAATTCTGCAGAACTTTATTTGATGGAACTAAAAGAGGTTATTGCTATGCACTTATTGTTGAATCTAGACTTCCTAATGTCTATAAGCAATCAGATAATGCTTTCTACATTCTCTCTTTTTTTTAGCTAAACAATACTCTACCAGGAAATGAAGAGCAGTGGGTAGGCCAAAGTGTCAACAAAGGTTATACCAGGAAAGGTCTCTCTCCAACACCAAAATCTCTATGACATGGATTAGACCAATGTGGTCTTGAGCCTCTTGACAACACTGATCCTAAATTTAAGCAATTCTACTGCCAGTTTTAGTGTCAGACTTTAAGAACCTGTTTCTGGACCATATACATTACAGCATTACAACTGTGGTTGATGACTACAAATATTTTGTCATCTAATTTTCTGGAATTATTTTGTTAAGTTTATTTAATTTTATTATATTTTAATGATGTGTCTTTCTTGAATACTGATGGTATAGTGAGGGAATTTTCACTGGAGCCACTCACTGCATATTGAATATTAGGTTTACACATCGAATTTTACAGGGACCACGAAATCCATATGGATTTAGAGATTTTTTATGGCATTTAAAATTAAGCACTTTACTAAGTATAGTTGTTTAACGTGATTCTTTCTTTTCCATTTTCTAACTCTTTTTTCTTTTACAAGATTATAAAGGATACCTTGGTTAAGAAGATTTAGGGTAGATTCGGATGATAGCCACAGAAACAGCAACAAAGAACAGTGAATGATACTGGTATTGGAGAAACACACCTCTTCAAGAGCCCTCCTCCAGAGTTGAAAGTTGAAACCAGACTTCCATGTTAAGCCACTGCTCTGCAAAATCAAGACCTATGAGGTACAACCCAACTACCGCCTGGGTTCAGCAACACACCCCTTCCCTCCATCACCATCCTCACTCTCTCGGCCTCTTCAAATTTCCCTGCGCCTGCATATATGCTTGCAAGCAACACAAAATTGCCTGCATTCTCTGGCTCCATCTCAAACAGCACTTTTGCAGCAATCTCAGCGAGTCTGACCTCACCATAGCTACGACAAGCTCCAAGAAGCGCCCCCCAGGCCTTAGGGGTCGCCTTCATCGGCATCCCCCTGATGACCTCGTAAGCCTCCTTCAACCATCCTGCTCGACTCAATACGTCCACCAAACACGAGTAGTGATCACTGCCTGCGTCGAGTCCATACACCTTAGTCATGATGTCAAAATACTTCAAGGCATCATCCGCTAGTCCAGCATGACTGCACGCTTTCAGTACGCTGAGGAACATGATCCCATCCGGTCGAATGTTATCCAATTCCATTTCTTTGAAGACTGACATCGCTCTGTTAGCATGGCCATGAAATGCATAAGCTGACACCATGGAGCTCCACGAGACTACATCCCTTTCCTCCATTTCATCGAAAAGACAACGCGCATAGGGTAAGCAGCCGCCACGCCCATAAGCTTCGACCAGCCCGCTATCAAACTGCGAATTTGGCTGAATGTGATTCCTAAGAGCAAAGCCATGAATCTCTTTGATCGAATTCAACGCTCCAGTGCCAACGCAAGCAGGGAACAAAGCCAAAGTTGTGATCAGGTTGGGCTTAATGCCAGCGACCTGCATCTTCCTACACAACTCGATGGCTCGAGACGAACCTGAACCTCCGCCGAACTCCGCGATGGCCGCGATAACCGAGTTGTAGGACGACGCGGTCGGGGGCACGTCCATGAGCTCGAACAGCCGTAGCGCGCTGGGGACGTCACCCGAGCGACAGTAGAGCGAGATCATGGCGTTCCACACGACAGCGTTCCGCTGGGTGCAATCGTCGAACAACTTCCCCGCGTGGACGAGCGAGGCGCACTTCCCGTAGGAATCGACGAGCGAGGACGCGACATAGGGGTCGTGGAGCAGGCCGGACTTGACGGCGTGAGCGTGGACGGCGCGGACGGTGAGGGGAAGCCGGAGGACGGCGGCGGACTTGAGCGCGAGGGAGAAGACGAAAGGGTCGAGGGTGAGGTCGGGGGAGGCGAACATTTGGGCGAACAGGGCGAGGGCCTCATGGTGCCTGCCCTGCTTCGCCTCGGCCGCCAAGTGTTTGGTGTAGGAGACCAGCCGGTGGTAGCTGTTCGGGCGCATCAGGGAAGCCACCGGTCGCAACCTCACGCCTGCTTCACAGGACTCGTTGAAGCCTATTAAGGTGAAGACCCTAATCATGGGTCAACGCCGATTGAAACCAGATTAGACCCCCAAGTTGAGATCAATTGAAACCAGATTAGACCCACAAATTGAGACCAATTGAAACCAGACTAGACCCACAAATTGAGGTCAATTGAGATCCATTGTGACCAATTGAAACCAGATTAGACCCCAAATTTGAGATCAATTGAGCCCACACAACACATAGAGGACGCCTCAAATCATCCTTGAAAATAATTTAGTTAAAAGATAACCAAAATTAATTAAAATAAGTTTAAACCCACAAAATTCATGGAGAGAACATAACATAACTCATGGCAAGGATTCGAATCCTTAGCATGAATTAAGGGATTCCGAAAACACACCATCAAATTAGCTATTTGGGCGTACTAATTAAGAGTATTTGAAGAATAAGATCGATTAATCTTTTCTTTTGCAAATGATAAGTGATGAAAATAATTTTTTTAAATGATAAATACTGAAAGTGGGATTTGATCGAAATCTTATGATGAATTTATAAAATTTTTACCGCCTAAACTAAGATGAGATTTCGAAAATTCTAAGATGAGATTTCGAAAACTTAACCTAAAATAAGCACATTATAGCTGTAAAGCATGCGTTTCTACTTGGGTATAAATGGCTTAACCTCTTGCCAGTAAAGAGTTTAATACTTGGACTTAAGTTTTCATATATTCTTATCAAAATGTCAACCCTCTAAAGAATATACTGGTCCTGCTAAGACCTGAAGACAATGAAGAATCTGAAACTGTGTGCTTCATTCCTACTTATCTGGTTCATCAGAACTGAACGGGACGTAACCGAGTCAAACCTTCGGTCACTGGATCATATGTTTAATTATTTTTTTTAAATATATTAAATAATTTAAAATTATATATGGTAAAATATTAAAACTAATTTAAAAATATATAGAAAATGATAATATCAACCAACATTCTAAACATAAATATCGATGGCAAATACATTAAACCGAATCAATTTTAATGTCAAATCTAATTTTATGGCTGATATAATTTTTTTTAATAAAAAATAAAAATTTAGATTTTAATAAATTTTTATTATATTACAAAGCTATATTGGTTTTATATCGTCGATTATCCAAAAATCAATCGAGTCAATCGGTTCATTCTGGTTTTTTAACCTATTCGATTCAATAATTAAATTGAATCAATTAATGACTTTATTCTTGATTTTTCTTATCCTTTCGTCCAATCACTCAATTTGATCCATTCTAATAACCAATATAATAGTGTCATTGTAGAACACTGAATTAAAAACAGTTGATATATGTGTCAGAGAGAGAGAGAGAGAGAGAGATTCATTTTATAAAACTAGAGCATTTCATAATGGAATCACTTGTGGAAGATTCTGTCTGAATGGAAGAGTTAAGTGTGTTGCGTTTGGTGACAGAAGCATCATCTTAGGTTCTATCTAGAGAAACAAGAACTTGAGGATACGGACATCACGTTGCAAGAGATTCCACCAGAAAAATGTGGAAATCAAGGTATGATAATATGGTTGATGCATGCCAAAACAAGTAAGATGATGCTGCAGATAGCTTAGAGGGATCTTCCAGACTCAATGGGTTGGATTATAGTTCCTTTGTGCAGTTCAACAGACAAAGTTAGAACGCATGGATAGAATAGGTTCCATTCTTTTTGCAGAAAGCTTCAGCCATGGAGACAAAAGAACTTGCATAATCTTTGATCTTTAACATCGTTTAGACATATCTTACCATAGAACAAATGGAAGTCCAACTGCTGTGGCTCATCATGATATTTGTTGGCTAATTAAAAGTCTCTAGCTCTCCACTTGTGGGGACACGTTGCATTGATAAAGCAGGTTTGCTAGTGAATCGATACCTTTTCATGATGAGTAAAAGGAATTCACTGGAATACTTCTTTGTTACTTCTTGATAGAATAACTAAAATGGAATGGAATGGATCATATAAAGCTCGAGAGGAGTGTATCTGGATCTACACTTACTGAGCATTGACTGCTGTCTTGCTAAATGGACAAGAAGGCGCCAGAATATATACAGCTGGTGAGAAGATAATGGACAAAAACTAGCAGTCTCCATCCACTTCAAAGTTGCATACTTTGCAGAAGAAGATGAGGCTGAGGGCGTTGTCATAACATCTTGACATGCTCTTCAGAGATGGCAAATGATCATGAAAATGAAAAATGTACTTCGCTACTATTGTTGAAAATAAGATCTCAACAATATTGATGATATCTTTCGCTACTACTGTTCACTTGAATATTTTATTTTCTGGAAGCGCGATTGAAGTTGATACATGAAATATTGACTTCATTATGTTGTGATAAATAAGAGGTTTTTCATCAAGTGTCTAAACTTGGGAAAAATGATTGACTAACCTCCAGCATTAAAAAAGTGGCAATCATAGAGGTAAATGGTGTAAGTTTATAGCTAATTCATTGAAGAAGTTGGTTGAGCAAAAGATTGTTTTATGAAGTACTTTACCAATGCAAACTATTTGTTTTTGGATGCGATTGAATGTTTGATCTCTCAAACATTTTTTTTTACACCCTTAAAAAGCCACTAGTCAAATGTTAGTATCGAAATTTGACATTCTAAAATGTCCAAGGAGGTGTGCATGAGGTGACGTTTGAGTCATGACACCTGACCATGGTGATTAAACTTGTTAAAATGGCCTCAAAATTAATTATAAGACAGTCTTAACTTATTTACTGCTATCTGTAATTTTCTGAAACTTCATTATTATAAAAAGGTTAGAGAGTGAACAACATTTCGTTTATACAAGCAGCTATACAAGGAAATTTTATAATTAGTGTTTTAAAAATAATATTTTAATTTACTATAAAAATATTATTTAGATGATAGTATGTCAATGATTCTGTATTTTTGCATAATAACAGTAATATAGAAACATTTCAGGGTTAAATATAGATCTTGTGGGCACATTGCTGGTAAGGTTTGTTGAAAAAAGATTATTGACTTCGACATCACAGAAAATATAACATTAAAAAAATAAAAGAATAGTAAAACTAAATTTCTTACACATAATCACTATTCTCAATCTTTGCCTCCCTCTTTCTCAACACTGTTGGCACTTTGCTCATAATACAACTAAACTCTATTTGTAACGACAAGTCAAAAAAATATTTTTTTAACAATATCAATTTAATGTAAACTTTACTTTAGACTTCTGGCAATTTGTGTTAAGAATGAATAATAAAAAAAATTAGATTTTTCTATCATATGATCATGAGCCAAATGGTAAATTAGTATATTTTACTCAAAATTATGATAAAAATTTGGAAAGGTAGCTAAGAGGCTACTGGATGTTGGAAAATATAATAATGAAGAGAATGAATAATACTATGGAAACTATAAATAACAAACACAAGATTAAGAACACTATAAGAAGTATATTTAGATTTAAAAAATATATAAATAATTTTCTAAAAATAATATTTACATCCTCTTCTCAACAAGATTGTTATAAGTTTGTTCCAAATAATTTTAGTGGATATAATAAGTCTTTACAAGATTTATATTGGGTAAACAATAAAAAATATTTAAAGAATAATTAAAAAATATCTAATTCAATCACTTAATCACTTGAAGAGTTATTTTTGAAGTTAAGAAAACGGAAGAAAGAGTTATTTTTGAAGTCAAAAAAAAAGAAGAATCAAAAAGAGAAAAAATTAATTATAATTTACTCTCAAATACTTATTTATAGATATTTTCACAAAAGACACAGGTAAATAACTACTAAAATGACTAAAAAAATTACCTTTTCAAATACCTAATAACTACCGATAACTTTTTTTTTTATTTGAACAATTTATAACAGTTTCTTCCCCGACGCCAATAAGCCCATCCTTGGATTATGTTCTGGTTGCTCACACTATCTTAGCCACTGTTGTAGCTAATCGAAATCCCAAATAGCATAAAGGCTTTGAATTTATTATTTCTAATGATAACAACGATGACACCACACACATAAATACAATAGTCTCATATTTCTTATAAATTCTTGCTCAATCTTATGGTCTTGGGCTCATACAAGTTTATAAACTTTTATAAGAGAAACTCCAACTCTCAATCTAAGCGACACCACTTCTAAGTTCATATAGGTGAAGTCCTTATAATACCTTTGTCATTCTTTGAGATATTTGACCTAACTTAACTAAACTTAATTAAAAGTATAATTAACTCAACCGTCATTTGGTGACAACCAGCATTAATATCTTTAGATGGGACTAGTAAAATCATCATTTGGTGATAACCAGCATTAATATCTTTAGATGGGACTAATAAAATATTTTAAAGTGCTGAACCACTCCATATATCAATGATTTATTTTTATCCTTTGAACTCTTCGTTACTCATTTCATAATGTTGAGTAGGGTTACTATCATTAGTGGATCTTTTATTCAAAGAGTTTTAGCCCCATCTATTTTTATGTTGATTTTACAACTTCTCTTATAAGAGGTTTGGTGAACATATCAGCTAAATTCTTATTTGTTTTCATAAATGTAAGTGAAATAATTTTACTCTTAGTTAATTTACTATATATAATTATGTCTAAGACTTATGTATCTTAACTTTCCATTGTATATTTTACTATACATATGAGGTAAAGTAGTTTGACTATCACAAAATATAGAAATTGAATTCATACTCTTACACTCTTAGAAGTCTATAAAATTTCTTATAGAAAATTTCTCAACCATTCAACCTCTTTTTCTACCTCCACTAAAGCAACAAATTTCGATTCCATAATTGAGTAAGTTACACATGTTTATTTCTTGCTCTTCCAAGAAATAGCACCACCTCCTAAGGTGAACACCCAACTAGTGGTGGATTTGTTATCTCCTAAACTCGATATCCAACTTGCATCAGTATATCCTTCTAAAATAGTAGAAAATTTTGAACATTGTAAGCCATAATCTTTAATCCATTTAAGGTACCCAAGAACTCTTTCAATAGCCTTCCAATGCTCGACATTTGGATTGCTAATAAATCTACTCAAATTACTAATTACAAATATTATATCAGGTCTTATTTACTATGTTATATATATAAGACTTTCTATGGCACTTGAATACTCTAATTGAGTCATTGTTCTTTCAACATTTTTGACTAATTTGATACTCGGGTCAAATGAGATATTTGCTTCTTTGAGTTTTAAGTGATTG